>SSNS01000310.1:659032-707044 GCA_006937985.1 Aphyosemion australe | reverse complement strand
AACCATCAAAAGTGGATTCCCTTATGAGCTGAGTCCTCATCTAAAAGGGAATAAACAAAGCAGAGACAGGTTGTTAAACAAATCAAAGACAAATCATATAAAATCTGAAACCAAAAATGCCACCGGGGAAACAACAGTGCAGAGACCCTTTCTGCCCTGCTGCTCCCCTGAACTGAAGTCAGGCTGGCTTTTTGTAGCAGAGCCAGCCTGATTACAATAGGGACAGCTGCTAAAGCCAATCAGGGGGAGAGGAACCAGGTGTGGCAGGCCTTCTCTCACACACTGGAAGGGAGGAAACCAGAGGGGAAAATTCAGACAAAAAAAAACCAAACAGCCAAGGGCTGTAACAACAGGACATAAAAATTCCATAACAGTCACCTTTGGCATCAAAACGCGCGTTCAAGATGCACATTTTGGCGGACATAACGTGCGTTTAGAATGTGGGCTTTTTTCACCCCATTGGCTTGCCATAAGAGTATAATGTAGACCCGCAATTTAGAGACTTGATCAATGGCAAAGCCACCAAAGAAAGCTAGAAATTCCATATCAGAGGAATCTAGGAAAAGAAAAAGAGAATGCGATAGAGCAAGCGCAAAGACCAGAGTTAATATTGGTCCGTCTTTTCCTCGCTGGAGAGCTCTTTTAGAAAGAACGGCATGTACTACGGACTCTGACCTAGCTGAGCTGCTTATGAATAGGTAAGTAATAAATGATTTCACCAGGGTTATTGTGTTTGGTCGGATATAAAGTTGTTATACAGTCCTGATAAAAGTATTTATTCAATGCATGGAGGTGGAAAAGTTTGTTTTCGTTGTTTTGCCTGAAATTAGTAATGTAAACATGCCTCTTATGCCCCAGAGAGAGATTTGATTTTACGACAGTGACATTACGCAGCAAGCCTTGAGAGGGCGACAGAGAGCATATATCTGCAAAGTTCAGGAATGTGGCTTTAAGTGAAGTGTTATTCTAATTCCTTTTCCACACCAAGTTAATGTTTCTAATTAGCCCTCATGCAACACATTTGTGATTAACTTCCTAAGTTAATACACCATCAACTTTTAGGTTGCCATTTACTAAATTTGTCCCCCTCTGGCCACCTATGCCCTCCTTTCACTGGTTGCCTCTCACCTTTACTTTTAGTTCTAGTTTTGGCTATTTTTTTCCATAATCCCTCCCCACCACTTGTCATCTGCCACTTATAATTTTCTAGTTATAGTACTCAATGTTTTATTGTCATTCTTTTAGTTTTCTACCTTTAGTATTTGATGTTCTATTTTAATGCTGTTCTTCATTTTATGTTTGTTTTTTGCCTGTGAAGCACTTTGTGACTTCTGTCTGTGAAAAGTGAATAGGAAGAAACCAGTGGGGTCCAGGTACAATTATCTATTGTTATGAAAAGTTTGAACAGATGTGGTCTTCATAAAAAAACTGTGGCCAAAAAAGTTAAACTGTTGATATGCAAATAAGACTAAGAAACTCAACCATGCATGGAAACAAAAGAACTGTGTAGCAGTAACACCAGCAGGTACTCTGGACTGAGGAGTCAACATTTAACATTTCTGGCTTTGGCAAAAAGGTTTTTTTTTTTTTTTTTTTGCTAAAGGGCTCAAGAGTAGTATGATAATTAGTATCTGCAGGCAACAGCGAAATATGGCAGAGGCTTCTTGCAAATTTAAGGCTGTATTTCTACATATTGGTTCAGGGATCTGTACAGGATTAATGGTGTCCTCAATTCTGACAGCTATGTGGGGCTAATTAATGCAAAACCACCAGGGAAGTGATTGGTTCAAAATTTATCTTACAGCACGACAACACTGAAAGAGACTGTCCCTATATAAAAAGTACCTCACAAAGTACCTTGATCCCAACACCACTCGATATAATGGTAAAATGAAGCATAATGTGAAATTGGTTCTTAATTTTAAGCTTTCATGAACAACTTACGGGTTATCTTTTTTCTATTTAGTAAATTTAATGGCAATTTCAAAAAGAACACAAGGCAGTGAAGCTTGTTAGTGAATGTATACCTGCTGTTGGATTATTAAAATCCTTTCATTGTTTTCAACTGCTTTTATCTTTGTACATGGAGTGATCCACACTGGGAAGTTAATAGAGCCTTTTTATTTTCTTCCTGAGAAAAGGAACACCTTTTGATTGCTTTTCCATAAAACTAAATGGGAGCACAAATAGCTTGGAAGTCAAAAGTTTTTCTGATCATGCTGAGAGTAGCTTAAGACGAAAACACTTAAAGAATGGGTCAGGTAAAGAAAAGTTAATGATAATAATATTAATATAATATCTGATTTTGATTTATTGACCAAAAACGAGGCAACTGCAATGTGAGCCACAATAGAGAAAAGTATTTAATTTGATTAAACCCATATCTAATATGTCACATAAGCCTAGGAATAAATGAGGAAGCTATTTCTAAACACATGCAAATTATATTTGATTTTATATGTAGCCGACACCTTTTGGTGGGAACAATTCAATGTTTTTTGCTTTGATTTAGACTTTAATCACAGGTTAGGTTTCAGGACATATTTTATTTCTTAATTACAAATAGATTTTCTCTATGGTTGTAATTGTAAACATGGTTATGGTACAAACATTTATTATTTTATTTAATGCATTCTGTTATTTTCTTTATTGGATTTTTAGTTAGGTTTATTAGTCCTAGCTGAATGACTTGCTGGTTATTGTTAAAAAGGCAATTTCTTAGGGAAGTTCCATTCCTGCATCACTTGGTTCTTTTTTTAACACAGAAAAGAGTTGTTTTTACCTTTTTCTTGCTGATGTTGCAGTTGTGGTCGAAACGTCAGCAAGAAAAAGGTAAAAACAACTCTTTTATGTGTTAAAAAAAGAACCGAGTGATGCAGTTAGAAGAAACTAGGGCTGCAACGGTCCACTTTCCCCACGGTCCGGTCCATACCTCGGTTTTTGGGTCACGGTTTCGGTCCAGTTTCGGTCCACTTTGAATTGTAGAAAAGCTTAAGAAAATCTGAAATTTCCAAACTTTATTTTATTCACGCAATAATATAACTTTTCAGATGTATTACTTGTAGTCCAGCGTGTAATATGTTCAGAGACAAACAGAAATGCCACTTTTAAAATGCCTTTTCAATGCCTGGGGATGCCACTGATATTGAATCGAATTGTTGTTCTGATCATTGTAGTTGAATCGAATCGTGATACTAGTGAAGATTCACACCTCTATCAATGCCATCTAGCCCGTTAATCACCTACTGATCAGGTGTGACGGAGCAGGGAAACCTCTAAATATGCAGGATGGTGGGTCTTGAGGACCAGGTTTAAACACCACTGGGCTCGAGAGAACAATGAAAGTAAGGCAAACTAGCAAACCAGTCTAGTGGGACAAATTCTGTGACAAATACAAAGACTATTGAACTCTGTGGAAACAAATGGAAGAGGACATGCATGCAGAGTGCCTTCATAGCCATAGTAAACCAAATCAGTGTGCAGCCACCACAGGTGATATGTCTTGTGTTGAGGGTCAGTACTCAGATGTATTGAATATAGCGAGTGGAGAGATTGTCTTAGAACAACAGAGAACAAGACATCGACTAAGGTTTAATGTCTTGTCAATCCTTTAATCCATTTGGGTCTCCTCTGTGGCCTTTGTTACTCTATATGGCTACATCACCTTACTTCCCTCTTTGTTGCTGTCAAAAGGAGTCTGGCCACAAGAGGGCTTTGTCATAATACAAAATAACAATGGGTTGTAATAAGCTGCTAGCTCAAATGACCTACGGGGTGGATTTTTTATGGGAGGATAGTCTTTACTAACACAGCTGTCACTTCTTCTTTAGTTTCATTCTTTCAAGGGACAATAAAGCTGTCTTTTTTGATGTGTGATTCTGTCTTTTATTGTCACATTGGGTTAGTTTGGTGGGTCTATTGTTATTTTGTCTCTTTGAGTGCCTCAGCTTTTGAAATGTGTTAAATATATAGTTGTTCTTTATTTAAGTCTTTCTTACAAAGTTGCTTTCTTTTTATTTACCTTTGCATGAGCTTTATTTTGTTAGATCATAAATGCTAATTTCTATCAATTTAGCTAGACACTGAGCCACAGATTTTTATTTTTAGCAGCTTAATTTTAAAATAAACACTTTTGTTATGTAAAACTTAAACAGAGAGACCATTAGAGGAAAAAACGAACAAACATCGATAAGGAAATTAGTCAACACTAAATTGTTCCCATGATGTCCTTTTTGAGCCTATTTACATTGACCGGTACACTGTCACTATCTATTTTCCTTTCTTGTTCCTTCCCCTTGTATATTAGAACAGCTATAGTCAGCAGTGATGTTTACATTATAGTGATGAGTGACAGAAATAAAGGATATAAGCTTGAATTTTGAGGCATTCTGGTCTTTAAATTCATTCTTATTTGTTGATATGTCATAGATTCAAGCTAACAGGATACATTTGACAATATTTTCTCATGTTTTTTTATTCCTTTTATCATTGAAATAAAAAAAAATGTATCATGTTCTGTATTTTGATATTGTGTTATACACATTTACCCAAGCTTCACAGTTGTCTAAATATTCTTTGGTGTGATTAATTTTTAAAAAAAAAAACTGTTGGGGGTGTATACGAATATGTATCATTTTACTTTTGTAATAATTTGCTTTTATAAAAAGGAAAACAGAAAGAAGGAACAGCATTTTCCTGTGTGGTCACAGACTGTACTTCCTTACAGTCAGTTGAATTATTTGCCACATGCAGTAAATTCTCTGGAAACCCCGATACTGATACTGGTGGTTAGGTAAGGCTCTGGGTTACTGATTAGGAGGTCAGTGGTTTAAATTCTCGCATTACCGGTTTTACTCCCATGAGCAAGGCCCTTAACCTTATCAGCTCTGGGGTCACTGTGTCTTGGCTGATCCTGTGCTCTGACCTCAGCCTCAAAAGCTTTTATTTGAGGCAAAAGATTTTTGAACAGGCATAAGTGAAAAAAGCTTGGTCTTGGTTTTCCTTTTTCACTGTGAGAATATATCATTTTCTTGGGAAGATCTTGCTGTAAATTTAAATTGAAAATCAATTAGAACTTTGATCTTTTGTTGTAGATGATTTCTTTGGTTTTAACTCTAAAATCTTTGATCATAAAAGATCTACTACTAGAGAAATGTGCACTGTGTACTCACTATGGATATTTGTTTAAGATAATTTTACACTGTTGTAATATGTGAATGAACACCTCCTTACGAAGTTTGAGTACACTAATGATCCTATGAACTATGTAAGTGATCCAAGGAGAAGGACAAGACAATGAGTGGTTCAGAATAAAAAAAATATNNNTAAAGCACCAGAGGGTTACCAGGATCCCACCCTGAATCCAAGCCAGAGGTCGAGGCCTACCTGCACGTACCTGGTGTACAGGCTCTCACCCATGGGGCCTGAACAAGTTTAGCCATAACTGGTTACAAGGCCTCATCCACCTTTGGAACCATCAGCTACAAACAGCGTAAACGGGGCTGGATCAGGTAATGAACCATGGATGAAACTTTGGTGGTCTAACCACAAGACAAAAAGAACCCTGTCAATTGGGACACTGAATGTCACTTATCTGGTGTGGAAGGATCTGGAGCTTGTAGGAGACATTGTGTTACCAGATAGTCAAAGTCTGGTTAACTTTGACACATAATGTTGGCTCTAAAACACAAATCCTTAAGAGTCATTGGCCTGTCTCCATTGCTGGAGGTACTCTGGCTCAGGGATGGAAGGCCAAGGTTTAGCACCCTGACTCTCTTCCTGTATGACCCTTTAGAAAAGGGACCAGAGGATGTAAGCAAACAAATGAGGGATCACTCTCCTCAGCCTCCCTGGAAAGGTCTACATTAAGGTTCTGGCCAGGCGTGCAGTTAGGGGTGGCTGCTTGGGCTCAAGCCCTGGATGTATTCTGAAAGCCCCAGTTTGCATTTTTACTTTTGAGGGTGGGGGAAAAGTGCTTGGAAATAAATAACATGCAGTACTAGAGTCCAACAGAGAGGCAGCAGCTATGTATAGTAGCCTGCATACACTCTGCCTTAACCCTCCCCCTAAGAAGAAGAAGAAGCACTTGAGCTTGCATATTTAGGTCCTGTCGCAATTCTTGCATTTCCACCCTCGCACCCCTAAATTGCACGTTCCCATACAGGTGTGCAAGTGCGTTGGGTGTGCCAATTCTCAAGTGTGGACCTTGGCCACGCCCACATTTGCACCCGTGACCCAATGCCAAAGTCCTCATGGATGTGGACTTCAGCGAAGGGTATTACCTACAATCCATTGCTGCGTGGGAATTTTGAGAAGAAGGCAGAGCAATGGCTCACGTGACCGTTCTGAAAATATGTATTGTCAAGTATATTTATCAAAATATGGAATATTTTATTATTGTACATATATGATTACAATCAAATGTTTGTTGCAAAGATAGATAGATAGATAGATAGATAGATAGATAGATAGATAGATAGATAGATAGATAGATAGATAGATAGATAGATAGATAGATAGATAGATAGATAGATAGATCTTTATTGTCATTGTACATGGCGTACAATGAAATTTAGCAGCAAGGAGTGGTGCAAGATGAAAACAAAACAAAAAAAATATATATATATAAATACAGGAAAAACAGTAAAAACACACACAAACAAGAAACGCTATACCATTTCCATTGTTAATGATTATCATATGTCCAAATGATTTAAAATCAGTGCCAATGTGCAAAAAGTTTGCAAATGCGCTATAGCCAGTTACACCGCAGTAGCAACAAGAGGCACCAACATCTTTGAGTACTACCACAAGTAAACAGAGCAAAAGATGCATTACATGTTGAAAAATATCGTTAACTGATAACAGTGCTGGTAGGTATTTTTGGACACAGCATGCCAGTAATTTTATCACTTGTTTTAATATCATTCAGTACAATTTTACAGACTGCAGAGTCAACAATAAAAATGAAAAAGACAAATTTTCCTTTTCCGGTCAGGAAGAAAAAAACTTTTCAAATGTTTATGGAAAATCTTCAATATTAGAACCAAAATTGTATTATTTCCTCTATTACCTAAAATGAAAGAAGTTTATTTTAAGATTACTGATATTTATCTGTTATGCCCCCTTTTCTAGTCTAGGAGGTAAAGGGGAAACAACACAAGATGGTACCACAGATTACCGGAGGGTAAAGAAGGAAACAGGGCAAGGAGGAACTTTGTAACAGTGTTTACTTAGCTTTCAGAGGTCAAAAAATTAGGTACAGGCCCGAACAGGACCACACACATGAGCTCTCACCCCCAAGCAGGGATGGCCCAGCCTCGGCTGGGAATTAAAACCAAAACAACAAAGGTATTCCTTGGATAAGAAGGATAGCCTAAGCTAAGGTGAACGTAAACCGCTCCCTCCAAAAAGGGAAGAGGGGAAATAAAAGCCGTAAACAAGCAATGGCCTACAATAACCGGCACTAGCTCAAATAACGCCCCTGCTCTGAACACAAAACACGGCAAAAGTACTAAGCAACGGGCTGACAGGCAGCAAAACACGGACCAAAGTTAAGGTAATACCCGTCGTGGAGGACTCAGACTAATACTGAGCCTCCTAGAATGTCTCTGGTAAGAGTCTTAAATAGAGTCAGGTGTCGATCCTTAATAAGTCTCAGGTGCGGGCCGACACTTCCATCTCAGCCGCTTTCCATGGGGCGGAAGGACGCTCAGCCGCTCTCCAAGGTGCTGAAGTACGCTCCCAACTCTCCAAGGGGCTGACGGATGCTCAGCCGCTCTCCAAGGTGCTGAACAACGTTCCCAGCCCTCGGAGTCCGGGAGGAACTGTCTGGGGTGCTGGTTCCAGGATACCACCATGGAGATGTACGGAGCAGACGTCTGGGGGTCGTGACATTATCCATGCTTTGAATATTTGGATAAAAATGTTGTCAAATAACTGTTTGAAAGTTGTTAATGAAGAAAAAAAAAGTCGCACAAACAGCGACGGGCATGCAGTGTGGGTCGATGATGCAATGCTCACTGTCCCAATTCTGCAATTATTTGCATACTTGTGTACTATGCACTCGAAGCCTTACAAAGCACTTCCTCCAAGCGCACTTCGCCGAGGACCTTAGGGTGCAGTACGAGTATTAGGACGGGACCTGAGCCTGAGATGCATGCATAGGAAGACTGATGTAAAGATTGTGACTTTAAGCAGCAGAAATGAGTTTGCTCCACAGGGTAGCTGAACACAACTTTAGAGATGTCAGCCATCCAGGGGGGACTCAGAGTAGAGCTGCTGCTATTTTCAAAAATCATCACAATTAATGATTTTTGTTTGATGGCAAACCGCGTACTTGTTCCCATGAAACAGAGGCATCTTAAAGCCTTCACCAAGAATCTTGCCAACAGCTAAAAAAAGAGAAAAGAAGAAAGGAAAAAAATGAATTCCTTTTATTTTATCCGTTCCATTTCCCGTTCATTTGGAAAAACAACAGCAACACAACGCCACATTCTCATCATGGCATAGATACACACGGAGCCCAAATGGCGCATACTTGCCTTATTATTTTCTGAACCACTTTTCTTGACAATCCAAAGGCATTTGCTGTCATGCGTGATTCATCCGTGTCTGCTACATTCAAGTCATCAGCAGAATAAATTGCAGTGCTGTTTTCAGGAAACCAGTGAGGACAAAATGTCTATAATTTGTGTTAAGGTAAGGGTTTTTAAAATATTTTAAAGCTGATTTTTAAATCATGCAATAGTTTAGGAAGGAAGCGTCCCAATCTCATCTGAAACACTAAATCTTGACTCCAATAGAAAACTATACTCTGCTGTTTTGTGTGTTAAAATTGTACATTAATGTCTCCATTATTGTCAACATTGTATGATGATATATAACGTTGTATACTGAGGCACCTTTTATCACAATTCTGACAGGTCTCACAAGTGTATTCTCACTCAATATTCAGGTGAATCGGCTCAGTCAGTTGTACAAAAGGCTGGTCTGCATCAAATATTTCCTCAGACAGTCCAGCAGCTGATGGTTGGGTGATACTTTGTCTCTTTTACATTTGCTACTAGACATTGTTTTGAACATATTTGGATATATCTTGTTTGAAAATGTTTCAAAGATTAAAAATCATAAAAACAGACAAAAAGGGGGAAAGAAAATTGCACTATAAATGGTCTGTACTTGATATAGCACCTTCTAGGGTTCTACAACCCCTCAAGGCGCTTTACAACACAACCAGGCATTCATCCATGCACACAGACATTCACAGGCTATGTGGTGATGAGCTATATTGTAGCTGAAGCTG
This sequence comes from Aphyosemion australe, assembly GCA_006937985.1. Lineage (NCBI taxonomy): Eukaryota > Metazoa > Chordata > Actinopteri > Cyprinodontiformes > Nothobranchiidae > Aphyosemion > Aphyosemion australe. The sequence goes on along the minus strand of SSNS01000310.1, from coordinate 697,740 downwards.
CCCTGGGGCACACTGACAAAGGCGAGGCTGCTGGTGCCACCGGTCCCTCAGACTACCACCAGCAGGCAAGTGTTTTGCTCAAGGACACAATGACTGCGACAGACGGACTCAAACCTGCAACCCTCCGCTTACTGGGCAGGCAATTAACTCCTCTGCCACTGTCGCCTAACATAAAAAGTTATAAAAAAAAGTACACAATTTACACTAATAAATTGGTTTTTAGAAATGAAACTAACAAGTATAAAATAAAATGTACATGAAATATTAATTTAATGTTTTATTATGAATTTATGCTCATATTAAGGCATTATTAAGGTAAATATGTTCAATAGTCTGAGAATCAGCAAACTGGTACAAGACGGCAGAACAGCAACGGTAGTTAAAATAACCACACATTATGACCAATTGGAAAACACTGCCTTGTCTTATTAAACTAAATTTTAGCTCTGACATTAAGATGTTCGCGTCAAAATTTGTTTAAAACAATGTAAAAAATCCATCCTGGCTTGTATAAATGTTTCAGAATGGCCAGGGCTGGCCCAAGACTTTGTGGGGCCCTAAGCAGGTTTTTGTTTGCCCCCCCCATACCAATAAGTCAACACCAGATGATTAATTATCCCTAGGCTACACTATGTGTAACATACCCACTATCATCAGCAATTTTACCTTTCCAGAGATAGCGAACCAACAAAAATACTCAAATTGATTAGCATTTCCAAATGCAATGTTATGATAGATAGATAGATAGATAGATAGATAGATAGATAGATAGATAGATAGATAGATAGATAGATAGATAGATAGATAGATAGATAGATAGATAGATAGATAGATAGATAGATAGATAGATAGATAGATAGATAGATAGATAGATAGATAGATAGATAGATAGATAGAGGAAATTTCCTTTTGGCCAGCTTTAAGTGTGGTATATTAATTCAACTATTTGAAACTAACATCATCAGATAAAAACTGAATTTATAGTAAACAAATGAAGTTTACTGTCTTTTGCTCTTAAAATTTGGACTAGATGTGTAAAATCACTACAATATAAAACCAAGTGACAGTATAGAAAATTATATTTAAATATTTTTTTCTTGTTATATAATTTAGTTTGTATGATTTAAAGTTATTAAAACTTTTTTTTCCCAAGTCATCTTCGTGATCTTTGGGGGGGGGCCATGGTAGTTTGGAGGCCCCCAAGCGGTTGCTTAATTTGCATATGCCTTGGGCCGGCTCTGAGAACGGTGCAGGTGATGTAATGATGTTGGGGGTATTGTCTTTGTGCCCCTTACCAACTGGGTATTGTTAAATCTAAAACATTGTCTGATTTTTTAAACTTTCTTAATAGGTTATTATTTCATTGCTTATAACAGATCCAAAAACTGTGTCAGCACGTTGTATCGGCCTATTTTTTCTGGCTTGGCACTCCTCCCTTTGAGGAACGTTTTTAAACCTAAGCCACTTGGGGCCAGATTGATTTCAAAGTTGTTCAATGGCAGCAGGTGCAGTGGAAATCTGAAAATCAGGGTCTTATTTCCAATAAATGCTTTTAGATCAATATGTTCAATTTCACCTTATAGATAGTGTTCACATTTTGCTCCTCAAACTGGCACATCTCATCCCGAAGCTGACAGCAGCTAATCTCAAAGCTTTGTTTTTCGGCGTGATCCACTGCTTATGAGGCGGCTGTGTATTGAATCTATCAACCTTTAAAAGTTAACAAGTTGTCTGGGGAAATGCCATTTGTACCAGCTCAATATGAAATGTCAGACTCTGATAGAATGGTGAAGTCTCATACACATGTTGAGGATCTACAGAGAGGCCTTTGTGGCTTAGATCGTTCTCTTCAACATTTTTACGGGCTTTCAGAAACACAAGATAGAAAAGGAAAAGAAAATGGGGGAAAAAATCCTCCAAATAATCTCTTGATGCTCCTAATTTGACATCCCAATAGTAATTTAGGGCTTCCATATTTTTGACAAGACTATCTACAGCCATACTCTCAGCAGCATCAACAGAGGTATTGTTGTGATTGTGTCATTTTCTTCTTTGATTGGTCTCTTCAATTGATGAGTTATGCTCCCGATCCCAATCATCTTCAGGGAAACAGAATAATGGCATTTTTTCTGTGAACAACACAAACGTGCACAAAGCACTTTTATTGTGAAGTGTTTGGAAAAAAGAAAAAACAAAACACTATTTCAGTTTTAGGAAACAAACAAATCTATAGCACTTTCCTGGTAAAGGTTCATGACTATATTTTTTTTCTTTTGAAATTGTACACTCTTTAAATCTTTTTATTTATAATCCAATATGAAATAATTGCATTAAATGCATGCTTGTGTCTCAGTGTTAATTTCGTTGACGAAATATTTTCGTATCTTCTTTCGTGATGAATACATTTTTGTGGACAAAAAATGAAACGAAAACTAAAAAAATAAACGCAAGACTACATTATGACGACTACTGATCGACAGTTTCATTGACGAATAAGAGACGAAAACGGAATTTGACAGAAATAAAAATCCAATCAGAAAATAGAGAAGATGGGACAACGGAAAAAAGAACCAATCAGCAAATGGAACAGGCGGGACTTGATGAGAAAAGAACCAATTAGAATCCGGATCTGGCTGTAGTTTGAACAAGCTACCGCTAACCGGACGTCTATGCAGGTAACAGTTTGTAACAGTTTATGTCTAAATGGAGAAAATGTCCAGGGCTGGGAGGAAAAGCGTTAGATGTGACGATCTGAAAACAATTTGCTTGGTGAGTTCACAACCGAGGTTTCCCCTGGTCTTAAAAGTGTTAACGTGTTGCTGATGTGGCCGATTTTATCAGTGTTTGGTGTTCTAGCTGTGTTTTAGTGAGGAAAAAACATTCAGTCAGCTCACCTTGATAAATTATAGCCTTGGAAAACTCTAATATATACACCTGTAAACAACTCTTACCTTTAGTTTACCTCCTCACACTATTAGAGTAACACGTTTTATTGTTTTGATAGTATGATGTCATTTAATGGTCATGTTTACAAATATTACAGCACATCATACAGATTTGGTTACTTTATTAATATTGAGAGACACAATTTCAAACTCAGTGTTCATTTTGGTATTTTCCATTAAATATTGCTATTGAAACAATAACTATAGAGTTTTACTGATCCAAAGTGTCAAATTGGGAACTTTTCATTTTTCTTTACAGTTTCACGTAGGTGTAGTTAACATTTCCTTTACAGACGTTGAAAATTGCTTCCTATTTTAGTCGACTAAAATAAAACTAAAATTAAAACAAATTGGACGACTTTTGAATTTTAGTCAAAAGACTAAAACTAAATTACAATTTCTTTTCAAAATTAACACTGTTGTAACTCTCAGTCTAAGCTGGTGATGTGGGGTGAGTGTAATAATACAACAGGTCAGTTAGATGGTCCCCAAAATGCCTATGAGGAGCTCACATATCATTTCTAACTTCAGCTTTTTTTATGTCCCCCCCTGTTTTTCCTATGTGTAATGGTGTGTTTCATTTTAATTGGGCAGCCAAAAGGTCCAAGACCCCAGTAGGTTAAAAGTCCAATTTATAAAGTCGGAGCAGAAACATCCAACCTCACCCTGAAAATAAAACTCGACAGGGTGCCTATAAACTTAACCCGGTAGACTGTGCACCCCATGCGGCAGAGTCATCACCTGTACAGCAGTATGGACCTGCAGCAATTTGCTGCATGTCTCCGCTTTTTCACCGCTTTCTGTCAAGTTCAACCATCGCTGTCAAATCAAGAAAAAAATCCCTGAAAAAATATGTTTAAAATATGTTCAACATGACAGGCCCACACATTTAAAACTGGTAAAACTGCAGCTTGTACATGTGAGACACACACACATACACACACACACACACATATGTTGATTTGCTGTCTACGAACTTATTGTCAGAGGGCCTGTTTACACCTGACACTGACATCCATCCTAAGTGATGGCATTCAGATGGCATTGAACACAGATGTGCATATTATCAATGAAGAAATCTTCATTTACGCCACATTTAAAATGGTCTCAGACACTTTCATCATCATCTGTTTGGTGTGAATGTAAACTGAAGCAAAAACTGCCATGGCTGGTCAGTGCTGGGCTGTGATTTTCCAGTGTTTTAGGTCATTTTCAAAACTCTTCAGGGAGGATTTTTAGAGTGTCCTTGTAGCAATTTTCTTTTGTGGGGGGTAGCTTTGTGCTCATTTTTCATTTTTCAGTTCACCATAGAAGACTTTTTTTCCTTTTTGGCAGTTTTGTGCAGGGCACAAGACCAGCCCATCTCAGCTGTGCCTTTGTAAGCAGGTTGGGGATGCTGGGAATATTGGCACTGTTGAGAACTTCAGTGTTAGGATTTCAGTGCACAAAATAACAAGAGGGGGTGTACTGGTCTGAAGTGGTGGTCAAACTTCAGAACAAAAGCAACACAATAACAAAGCAAAGGAAAACAGACTGCAGATTTGAAGCCATGAAAAAACACATTGCTTTGTTATTGAGTTGTTTTTGTTGTAAGTTTGACCACCACTTCAGACCAGAATGCCCTCTCGTTGTATTGTGCACTGGATGTTGCAAAGGGGTGTGGTCTTGATAACTGGAGGAACCACAAAAGGTGCAGCATGCCATACCCTGTGTTTAAAAGGACTTGTTTTTATTGATATGCTTTTTCATTCTAGTAAACTGAAACACATCGGATGAAGTTTTATTGGTATACATCAGGAGTTCCCAAAAGGTTTTCTTTGAGGACTAAGCCAGGACCCCCAAACCCAACTCCTACACGCATAAACACATTAAATGTTATCATTCACAAACTTTATACACAGATACAGAGTTATATCTTTTATATGGAGTTCTGATTCTACTGTAGGGCGTGTTATTGGGATTTTAGACATGTAATTTTTACAAATAAAATCTTGTTAACCTCACAACCTCAGCAAAAACAAAATTGTGGGGACCCCCTGTAATATTGTGGGGACTCCCGACCCCCAAATTGGGAACCCCTGGTCTACATCAGGGGTTCACAACCTATTTTCATGAGGACCCCCTTTCCTTACACAAGGTATTGATTGTACTATTAAGTATTGATTGTACTATTGGGCGTGTTGGATTTTATACATGTAATTTTTACAGATATAATCCTGGTAACCTCACCGACAAAAGTGTGGGGACCCGCTGCAATCTTGTGGGGACCCCAGATAGAGAATCACTGGCCTACATAACTATGTCATGTGAATAAAGACATTTTTATCATTTAAAGGGACACCAGTCAGTTTTGGCTTGTCTTTAGGACCCCCTAGTGTTCATTAGTTCTTTCTAACACCTTAATCTAACAGCTGAAATGTCTCCTCAGGCTTCATTAGTGTCTACAGGAGCAGTTCATCACTAAATCAAACAAATCAGCTGCGTTCATGATCTAAAACATGCAGGAAACATGCTGGAAGCAGACTGCAGATCCAAGTATGTCAGCTCAAATTTTTCCAAGTCCCAACAGACCGGACCAGCAACTGTGAAGTTGCAAGTGGAATATTCTGGCCACAGGGGGCGACAGGGGCCTTTCATTAACCCTGTAAAGGGTCATTTTAGCACATACTGGCTCAAGAACATGATTTAAAAATATTAAAAAGTTGCAAAGTGTCCCTTTAAAAAAGATAGCCTTGGAGTAATTTTATATTTGAAAAACAATATTTTACATCCATAATACAAATTTACAAGGAGCTGCGTGCTTTGCTGTAGAAGGTTAAAGAATCCAAGTCAGAGAATTTTTGATCACAGAAGGGATAATGCCTGTAGTGAATAAGCCACACTGCATTAATGTTTAAATGGTTTCCAACTGACGTGTAATATTTATACCCACATTGTGTTATGTGACTCATAAGTGAGTAATTTATTGCAAACAATTCATGCATGGAATCTCAATTTCAAGACCACAGTATAACAGTACTGTGTATAATCAGCTGAGAGTTCAGTGTGATCAAATAAGGCATAAACACAATTTAAATTCATCAGCATCTTTTCCAAGTGAGTGAGGCCAAAACAGACGATTCAACAAACACATTTGATCAAGATCAGAATGGCCTTTTTTTTGTTTTTCCTCAATTAACAAGACATTTGATTACAGAAAATTTCACAAGAGTCACAACTGCATTGATGACATGACTGTTTGTAATGTAGATTATACATGAGTTATTTGTTGCAGTTAAAATCACAGCTTTGTTATTGTCCTGTGTACTTCCAGCTCAGAGGCTGGTGCTTGCAAACCCACCCAGATACAAACTTACCTCCAGTAACCTTTTCTCACAGTCCTTGTCTTTTCTTCTGACCTTGATCCATTCATTGCCTGGGTCACCAAGCCCATGGGTCACCATGACAGAATTCCAGATGAGAAGATTTGTTACCATTTTGTGGTCGGATCACTGTTTTCCAATGGGATCTGATTTGGAAGCTGATATACAACTGGGACTATTGAGGACCTCTGGCTTCATGCCATGTCCCTGACTGTCCTTTTCTCTTTATACTCACAACACTCTTTTTTGTCTCTCACCATCTCATCTCTACTTGCGTTTTTGCTTTGTTGCCTCAGTAAAAACCTAAATTCCCATAATGCATTTAAAAGAATGTATGAAATGATATAGTCAGCACATCATATTTTAACTTTTTGCCACAGGAATTCAAACAAAAGTTAAATTATATGTTGAAGCTACTATACAACAGCTCTATAAATTAAAAGGACATTTCTAACTAAAAAATTGACAATAGTTTAATCTTTAGTCTATAATGCTTCCACAAACCAAAATGCAAATGAAAAAAAAGTCAATCTATTGCAAGGACACACCAATTTGCATAAGTTTATAAGAAGCTTATTTTGTGGGCTCTGAAGACTATTCACTAAATGAAACATTTCTGTCATTCACTTTTAATTGCAGTGCCTATCTTGATCATATTAAAGAGATTTACTATAGTAGATTTCAGACCCTTTTTTCTGTACAATACATTTGTTTAAGCAATGACGAATAATTTATGTAAATTACCATTGTAACCATCTGCCTCTGACATCTGATATCTGCTTATGACAAAAAGTCAATTGAAAAAGTTCACACATTTTAATTTGTATTGTGTGGCCATGAAGCATAACTAAAAAATTATATATTAAGAGTCAATGACATTTACATCTTTGCTCTGATGCCACTTTGTTAAGCACTGCTGTTGTATCTTGCATGTGAACAAGCAAAAAGCCAATCTGGCGACTGTCATGAGGAAAATAGTCTTAAAGTGATGCTATGGAGTCTATGGACTCCCCTGTGTAAAGCTCAGACTGCTCTATTAGGTCTCATTTATCCTGTGTAGCAGAACCTAACCGTGTAGCCATATTTAGTCAGTGAGATGAATGTTTAAATGACAAATTTCTTGTCTTTTTTAAATTTTCATAAGAACATTACATCTAGTGTTTAACTGCAAAGTACTGTTTGATTGAATTTATCATAAAGAACTATATTTGAATCAGACAAAGACAGCAGCCTTGCCCTGGAAAATAAATTATGCCTAATTGACAAATTACATTGCCTCAATTAGTCTGCCCCTGCATTTGTCTTTGTAATGTGTAGCTTTCTACATATAAATGATCTCGGCTGCTATTTTCAGGCCCCTTTTAGCTCAGACTCAGATTATGAACATTTTAATATTCATGCGTTAACAGGCGGCATTACAACTCTAATTGATATTAACATGTCAAGATCACTCAGATTAAGTTAGACTAGACAAATTGCTGTCAATAAACTTAAAGAGTTCATATTGTCAGAAGGGGAATTTCCACTTTATTTATTTCCGTTTCTTTAGAAAAAACAGGTGTAGGTGTCATGGGCTAAGACCCAAAGATGCTGAGCTATTAAAGAACGTTAATATTTAGAGCTTCAGTCAAAAAAGTACTTAAATGTGCAATATGGTAAATGGCAAATGGCTTGTATTTGTATAGCGCCTTCTTAGGGTTCTACAACCCCCCAAGGCGCTTCACAACACAATCAGTGGAGCTGACACTACATCCCTCCACTGCATACTGTAACCCTTTTTGCCTCGATCTGGATGATATTGAGGAGGAATTGCTCAAAAAAATGTCGCTGACACGCATCTGTCTACTTCTTTCCATCACGGAAATCTGCCGAGCTGCAGTATTTGATCCACTTATTGTCGGACTTAGCAACAGTAACTAAGGGGGGCGGGGCTCGGCAAAAGGCTAATTCTTACATATTGCTCCTTTAAGCAGTTACACGTAAAAGCTAAGATGGCAATTTTATCAGGTATTTTTACACCTGGTCAATCCAGAAATGTTCAACTCCTTTCTGGAGCTAATTCACATAACACGAATTCTCATCCACTTGATCAACTGTAGTTTTAAATGCATCATATCAATAGAAAAATCCTCGCTCAGACAACTTTCTCCACTTTATTTAGTAAATCTCTGATTTTGTTGGCTTCTGTCATGAATTTCATCTTGATTGAAACCCCTCCCGTGACTGAAGTCTGCTCTAGCAAAGTCCTGATATAAAGATCAAACAGATCACGTTTGATCTCGGTACATCAGTCACTACTCAGAGCTCAGGTATATTTCAAAATCTGCAGTCTGCACATGGTTGCTGCATAGCCCTTGTCTTTACCTGAGGGGAGAGTAAGAATAAATAAGACATCTGCCAAACAAACTTTTCAAAACTACTTGTGTCATGTCATACACTTAAAAAAAACAACTTTTACACCTCTACTTATTTTATTCCTGTACAAGATAGTTGAGTCCAAACACCTGTCTGCTTACAATGGACACTTTTGGAAATATATACAATGTATTCTGGAAAATCTGAATAAAATGAAATAGTAAATACAAAAGAAAATCCTGAAGCAGAAATGGAAGTTATGAACCAGTGTCTCCACATTAGAACAAACTTAAAGATCTTGATTTAAGTTGCATCTTTAGATTTTTTTTCTTTGTCAGTCACAAATATGCACAAATTCAGAGACCTGATGAAAAATACACTTACATTTTTATTCTGACCTGTCATTCTTAAGAATAAATGTGTTTATAAATAATACTATTCCATTCCTATCAAGCTCTTCATGGTTTTCTTAAATATGACTTCCTTTGTGGGGTTCTGTTGCTCGGTAACGCTCAGCCTTTCTCTCTTTCCTAAGCAAACAAGCCTGAACATGCTGGATAGAATCTGATGGTCTCGTCTGTCTTTGATACAATTTGACTGCATTTGTCAGGTCAGAGTGACATTTCAGTGTCACTGTTGTTTGTCCCGATGAACTGGGTCGGTGTTTTGACGTCTGGCTCAGCCTTGGTACACAGCATGATGTAGTCTATGTAGAGGAGGTGGCTGATCATTTTTCCACTATGATTATCTGGCTTGGGGAGCTAAAGCCTATATGCAAGTAAACAGGGGTGGAGCATCTCTTTGGTAAATACCATATGTGATGGTTACTTGTTCAGCATGCTTTGACCTGGTCTTTAGATGTTCCAGACTCTACCTTTGTCTTTAGATCTATGTATACCAGTGGGGTTAAAGGTTTCCACTATAGCTTAGTAATGTACTGATTTGTCAGCTCTTGGAACGACAACAAGTAAACTAAAAACTCATTTTTTATATATATTTTTATTAGAAGGAAGAACATAACAAGAACCAATGACAGTTTTACAGCAACATAATAACAATAGTAAAGTCGAATTGGTTCTTAACTATTTCACAGAACTTAATTAAAAGATGTCAACAAAGCAAAAGTACTGTGTGTTCTGATGACAGATGTATGGCAATTAACCTGTCTCCTGTGGTGTTTTTTTATATTTATTTAATAAAGAAAAACTAAAAAAAAAAGGGTGGGGGTGTGTGAGAGGTAGTCCATCAACCGGGAGGGAAAGACTGAAGAGAATAAAAGAACAATAGGATGGGATGCCATATGTCAGTGGTACTCACTCCTGGTCCTGCAGAGCTGGTATCCAGCATGTTTTAGCTTTAACTCTGCTTACATCACACCTGATTTCAATCAGCAGGTGATTAACAGGCTTCTGCAGAGCCTGATGAGCTGCTGAACAGGTGATTCAACCATTGAATTAGGTGTGTTGGAGCAGAGAAACAAGGAAAACATGCTGGATACCAGCTCTTAGGACCAGGAGTGAGTACCACTGCCATATGTTATAACATTTGTCAGAATTACCTTTCACTGAATATCAGATCTTCTCCAGTTTTAGAAAAGACATAGTATCTTTGAGCCACTGTGTGCTAAAGTCACTTTTTTTTGTATAGCACCTTCTTAAGGTTCTACAACCCCCCCAAGGCGCTTCACAACACAATCAGTCATCCACCCATTCACACGCTGGTGGTGATGAGCTACATCGTAGCTACAGCTGCCCTGGGGCGCACTGACATAGGCGGGGCCTGCCGTACACTGGCACCACCGGTCCCTCCGACCACCACCAGCAGGCAAGGCAGGTTAAGTGTCTTGCCCAAGGACACACAGTGACAGACTGAGCGGGTCGCGAACCTGCGACCTTCCGATTGTAAGGCGGCCACTTAACTCCTCTGCCACCATCGTCACATCATCATTTTAGATGGGTAAGTGGTAATTCAGTGCATACAGATCACAAACAAATGTTGCACTAGCTTGTCCACGGAGGCAGACGTTACATCCTTGCAGATGAGTAAAATTATGTCTTTTGTCAGGAGCAGATAAGGATGATACAAACAGGTATGTCTCTGCACAAAGACCTCTCTCTCTCTCTGATAGGATTAGTCCTTTCCTCAACAAATCTTTTTTATTCAATCACTTCATGTTTTCTGCTCTTTGAGAGAGGATATGTTATGTAGTGTTCCTGTCAGTCAGACAACTTTATTGATCACAATGGGTGATTAGTTTGCAACCATCCAATCATTTATTGTTATTATTTATTTATTTGTTTGTTTATTTCTTTATTTTTTATTAATATGTTACACAATCACTGTATATTTTTGTCAACAGTCACAATGCATCTGCTCAATTACAGGCATTTAGATAATATCCAGTTTCATTGCTGATTTTTTTTTTTCTTTTTGAGTCATTTAACCAAAATTATGAATGATTGAAGTGATTTTGAGCTCATGTCCCCTTCTTTGTCCCAGGAAACCAAACAAAAACTATAGTTTCATATCATTATTGAGTCAGAGTACATTTCTGCTTCTCCTCTGCTATCTGTGTGTGTGTGTGTGTGTGTATGTGTGTGTGTGTGTGTGTGTGTGTGTGTGTGTGTGTGTGTGTGTGTGTGTGTGTGTGTGTGTGTGTGTGTGTGTGTGTGTGCATACAGACCATATTGGAGCTTGAGAAACATTGGTGTGAGAAAAACAAAATATTTAGGCCAAACTGAGAACATTTAATAACTCAACAAATAGTTTTTGGGCCAAAAAGCAATATTTTTATTTGGGGAACATGGATTGGATCTGTTGCTAGGAAACTTTTAAACATTATTTAGTTTTAAGACTGTATCATATTGGGCTAGCCTGGCAAGCCATCCTATATATGTAAACATATAATCTGTCCATCTTTGTAGTTTGTCTCTGTCGTAGCTCTGATGCTAAGCCCACCAATGTCTCTCTGCAAACACAGAGCGCTGAGATTAGCCTGATCGTAAACTGTTCAGACCTGTAGTAGACCTGCTGAGGCTACAGGGGCCGAGGCTAGACCAACCTGCAGAGCCAAATCTTTTGCTACTGATGAGGCTTGTCTAGATTTCTAGGCTAGCAAAGACCTAGTTAGTTCCTACAGACGTGGTCTAGACCGACAGACTCACTATAGACATGATCTGCACGTCCATGCAACGTTGAATGTTTGCAGGCAGTATGTAGGGCTGCAACTGTTGTGATTAGTTGGAAACAAAGAATTGAATCAGACAGAAAAAAATGTCAAAGATTTGCGTTGGATCAAACAGAATCGACCACTTAAAACACGTTTGCCTTGAAAAGTAAAATGAGAAGAGTTTAAGACCAAATGTTTTGGGACATTTTGAAAACTCCCTTGCAAATGTCGCTAGCAATTTGTTATCACCCGATGAAATAAGGGCACTATTTGTATTCTTTTAATTTTTATTTATTTGATAGGGACAAGTATGCACATTAAACCTGTGACACACTATAACATTTATAGCCAGGGCTAATTTACAATCTCCATCTCTAGACTATGAGACTATGTTTTGTTCTGCAGCAGTTATTTTGACAACTAGAACCTTGTAACACTGTTCCTCACACCCTGTTGAATGTGTTGTGGTAGATTCAGTCAGTTTTATTTACAAATCACAGTTCTCAGTAGAGCAAATGTCAGAGTATTTTGGCTTTCCCAGCGGTGAGCACTTACTGTGTTTCTCATATCTCATGATAATGAAGTTTTTCCACTTACCAAGAATGAAAACAGAAGGATGAAGAGGAAAAGTACTTGTCTGGAAGCAAAATTATAGGGTTTTTGCATTTTAAAATAAAATAAATGAGCAAATTCAGATGATTTTTTTTACAAGGATCAAGCTTTAGTTAGTGTTAACACGTTTTGTGCAACAGTAACTTACAGGTACTGGTTGCACCTGTCAAACACAGAAAGTACAGGTTAGAGTGAGAGTTGTTTTTAAACTAATTAAACTATTCTAAAGGAAATGAACCTAAAAACACCCACACATTGTTTCTTATACATATCCCATAAGCTACTGTCGGTGTGGTAATGAGGTGTGAGTCACCTTTCAGATGAAATTCCTCTGTTCTTTTAAAGATGATAGTAGCGTGTTTCACATAGGGGGGTATACAGATTAGACGAAGGATGATCACAGTTTGTGGCGGATCAGTGAGGTTGTGCTGAATGTTAAAACCTGCTTTCAGCGTCAAGCTAAAAGCTGCTGTTTGGGAATGTTATTTATTTGATGTCAAATGGCCATAAACGTGAAACAGAATTATTTAGTGGCTTTTAGCAGGAGTGTTTTCACAATGAAACATGAAGTCCCAACACATGCACAGACAAACACGATCCAGAATAATAAGACACGATGCCTGGCCAATGCTCACAAAAGTGACCAAAGAAAATATGGCTAGATTATTAATATTTCAGCAAGGCAACTTCAAACTCTATTTTTCATTTGTTTGGTTTCAAACAAACTACAGAACCCTCCATGTGAAGGGGCTCTTTTGTTGTCCAATGAATCATTTTTCATCCCTCAAAGTTTGTACTTTCGAAAAGCTTTCATCCAAAAAGGCCAAGTTACACAACAAGAAAAACATTCTCATCGTTATACAACCATTTCAGTACATGTTCATCAAGAGCCTTATCTCTCATAATAAAGGACCCCTGTGGAGGTTTGATCCCAAGGTTAGGAAAGCTTGAGCTTGAGGAGAAATAAAACGCTGCAGCAGATTTCCAGAGGCAAACTAAGTGGTTCTTGTAGATGTGCGTGTACCCTTGGTCCTATGAATGTGAAAAAGGCAGTGCAGAGTAGTCGAGATTGGAAGATGGTACAATTGCCCACAGCAAGTAGCTGCATCAACTCCCTTCTAAACTTGAAAGGCCTGCTGGTCCTCTCTCATGTCTCCCGTCATCACAGTGGTCCACGCTGGCAGGGGGTCCCCTCCACGTCTATGTCATTAGCCCAGCCCTCAGCAAGACGCTTTTCTACTCTCCACTCTCACTTTCCTTTCTCTCTGACCAGCAGTACATAAAAAAGAGAGGGGAGGGAGTTGAAATATGCTTTTTTTCATCTTCACTTTGAAGGTCATAAACATTTTCAATTCTGTTTATAATGTAAAACGAGGCATTTTGTTGAATAGAAGAATGAAATCTACTTTCTTAGCGGTAAGTCGTTTTAAAGCTCAGATCTTAAGTTACTGGCAGGGAGTGTATTTTCATTGATTGGTCACGATAAAACCAGAAAATGATACATTTCATTCAAATTTATTCAATAGGTCCAAAATTATTCATTAAAGTCCCACTCCGATAATCTTTTTAGCTGTTTTAAATAGTTCTCAGTGGTTTTTAAACTATAATTATGATGTTTTTAGCCCAAATCACAAAATCTGTGCCATTTTAATACTTAGTTTCTACATAGTGGCAGAAGCTCATTAAAAATTCACCTCTGGGTTGTGGGAGGAGCCATTGGTGCGGAGCCCCCGCCCCTCTTTTCCCAGCTGTTGAGAGCTTTCTGTTTATGCTAGCTCTCTGTGCTAGCATGCAGCCCTGGCTACTAGCATTACATCAGCTCCATAAATAGCTGATGTAATGCTAGCAAACAGGCCGATGGTTGAATTAGCTCCTGACAGAAAAAAATAAACTTACCGGTAAAGATACAGGCTGTCCACTTGATGGTGTCTTAATGGAAGGAACTGCATCCGGCTTCAAAAGTAATTTAGAAGCAAAGCCCATTTGTTTCTCCAGGTGGTAAAGCAGTCTTCACTGAAATGCTGACTGCAAACCAATGCATGTTTATTAATGTCCCTGAGACCAAGGGAATTAATCCATTTTTGTCTAAAAGAAAAGGATTTTGGTAAAGTGTGAAAGCTAATTTCACTAGCTCTTCTGCTACAGCACATAGGTGTTGATCCTCCATCTTCTTCTCTACTCCTCAGAGCCTGAGGGGGCAGAGCGGAGTGGAGTTTGTGCTCCGCCCAGTGGCTTTGTGATGTCACAAAGCCAGTCAGTTTTACACAGGACGTGAAAGCTGTGCAAAACGGCCGCGAAACATACTACGCTGCAATGGGGTATTCTACAGTTGACGTCACCACGCAAAGGCTTCTGGGTAGGGTCATACTCATAAGCCGCATTAACAATAGAAAATATACAGTTTCAGAGCGTTTTGACATCAATATGAAGGCATAAAATGGAGGAAGTTGTTTTGACAAAGAAAAACATACCAGAGAGCTTTTCTTGATGGCCTGCTAATTATCGATCACCAGAACTGAAGCGCTAGCTCAAATGAAAGTGAAAGAAAAACTAACCCCCGCTAGCAGCGCTGTTGTTTTAAAACGCCATCATTCCCATCATGGCTCTTCTTGAGTAATATAAAAATAAGTTCATTACTCACAGTGCTCAAGTAACATTTTTGCTCAAGTAGTTTTTTAACTGTCAGGTTATCATTTGTGTCCCTACTTTTTATATTTTACTCACCTCTGGTCAAAAGCCTTTTTCGTGGATGTTTGGGTGGACATGCTGGCTGGACCGCTGCCTCCTTGTTAACTCTCCTCCGTTAACACCGCTGCCTCCACTCTCCGTTAACAACGCTGCGTCCTGCATTAATTCTCCTCCGCTGCTGCCCCTCCTGGATAACCCTACGTCTGCCAGCGTCGCTAGGACCGGCGGCTGGTCATTCTCGGATGTAGGACTTTCCCCTCCAGGAAGATGTAAGTTTCTTGATCTGCTCCACACTGTTAAAATCCGCTCGTCCAACTTAAAAACTACCACCGCTTTGCTTCTTCTGTCTTTAGCTTAGCCCGTTAAGCTTTCCAGCTGTTTTGTGTGGTTTGTAGTCGCGGACTTTGGAAAAGGGATAAAAAGTCCTCTCTAACATCCCTGGGCGTCTAGAGTCCGATTAGCACCTCCCCCAGCAGCAGCGTTAAGTTCCTTGCTGTTTGAAAATCTTTAGGAGACGAAAAAATAACTTTAGTCAGACCAGAGCAACTCAGATCCATAGGAATCCATTATAACTATGCTAGCTTACTTGTATGATCCTGCGCCCCAAAGTGCTTTGCGACAATCAATTTTTAGCTACTGTAGAAAGCTCTATTAGCCGCTGTTATAGTGGACAGGGTCCAATTTCCACTGGCAGCTATGTGTAATGTTTTGGACGCATTCCAGAAGCGACGGGACTCATTACGTCTCGAGTCTATTTTTACGCGCTACGTTTGAAACACGTCAAACTCCGCAGTTTAGATTGGGACAGACAGGAAGCCAAACACAAAGGCAGTGTTACACAGACGGAAACTTCCAAAGTAAAAGTCACGTGCAGAACGTCATTTCCTGTGAAACCCCCGTAGCCGATGTAAACAGAATCGAAAATAAGCCACAGACCTTTTTGGCTACATGCAGCCGTCTTTCTCCTTGCTTGTTGGCTCCTTTGAGCTTAGATATGTCCTGTAGCATGAGAAAAAATGCCTCAAGAACATGTTAAAAACAGAGAAAACATGATTTTCATTGGAGTGGGTCTTTAAATCATCTTTTGTGTCCCACAAATAAGCAACGTTGGGTGCATTATTTTGACAAAAACGAATCAGCAATTCACGTTGAAAGCTAAATTAATTTAGCTTTTTTACATGCTAATTTCCTTTCCTCATTAGTCCTAAAAAAGGGGTATTTAAAAAGAAAGAGGGATTAAATTTATAAAAATGGTTTGAGCATTAATGACCTGTACTAAAATTACACTTTTAATTAAATGTACACTTAAAATAGAGTGCAGACCACAATTAGTGGAAGTACATTAACAAATTTGGATAATTACTGGCAGAAGAAATGGACTGAAGCTGGGTTAATCCAAATTAGGCTTCATTTTAAGAACATGACAATAAACTCATGGGACAAGAAACCACAGTTTTTTAGCTGCACAGGTGACTGCTGAAAGTTTTCTTTTTCATTTTTACATTTATTGTCGATGAAAAACACAACAATAATAGAATTAATCAACCCATGTTGTAACAGAGAGCCTCCAAAGTGTCAGCGTCTTCAGAATCCGGGTAAATAACTGCAATAGTGGCAGGCATTTGAACATTTTCTCACATCGACATGTCAACAGTCCCCTCAGAGAAAAGAGATGTAAACACCTTTTATTCTTTCATCTCCTCTTTTCATCAGATTCCAAACCCATTATTTTCTCACTTCTGTCAATGCCTTTACAAGGCAATCATGGAGCAAGTCACAGAAGTAAGAATAAGTTATATAATGTGGCATCGCACACGGATTTGTCTCAGCTGACTGAGGACAAGACTCGGTTCCTTTTTCCAGCATTAGCATAATCTCCTGTGATCCATCTGACCCAGTGCATTGCCCTCTCATCTACAGAACTGTTTCCAACGACGACTGGTGCGCTGTGACGGTTCCGATTATTGAGAATGTCAGTTACATATTTATGTGTTTTAAGCCTATTATTTTAATTTGACAGCAAAGGAAAAACTCATGCCAAACACTGATCAACCCCCATAATTCTCCAGCTTTCTCTGTAAGCGTTAAACAAAAATGTCAACATTTTGATAATATTTGACCTCATTTGCATAAGGTGCACCTTGGTGCAGCCAGACACATACTGCCTTTCCGGCATTTGAATTTCTTAAGTGTACTGGGTGGCACCAGACCTCCGCAAGCTGCTTTGTCTTTCCCACCATATGGCATCTTGACAGTGTTTTCCTCACTAATTAATCCTTTACACATATGCCAAGTCCAAATCACTGTAACGTCAGGCTGCACTCAGGATCCCTGTTGCATCGGTAATAAGTTTTCATGCAGTATGTTAACAAAGGAACATTTTGTTTCTGTTCAGGTACGACGTGCACACTGACCACATTCATCTGCTATGTAGTGGAGGTAAATCTGGTAAAGACTTTAGCATCACCGCTGCACCAAAGGGTAATATCTAACTCTAAGTCAAAGAAATTCTTGTTCACATTTTTCCAAATATTACTTTTGATGAAATAAATGTTTTAAAGGAACTAATTTCAAACTTTGTGACGTTAAGAAAAGAATGGGTTGTTCTCTTGCCATTTTTCTACTTTTTTATTGGGTTCTAAGATTGAAATAGTACTCTGACACACAATAACTCAACAGCTCCAAAATGAAGAGAAAAAAAAACAACAGGTAGTACTGTTAGGTAAAAGTAAAAAAAAAAACATTGGAGAGAAAATAGCTAATCAAAAGATATTCAGAAACCTGCTTTAGATTGCCTCTCATTGTAATTCTCGCTTACGCTCAGCTTCACGTTACTGCTTTGCCCCGATGTTCTCCGTGTTTCTCTTTTCAGTTTTAGTAAATTAACTGCTTGTGTGTTCAAAAACAAAAAGCTGAAATGAGGATCTTCTTTCTGTCAAAACCACTTTGCAGCAAATCCTCTAGAATGAAATTAACATAATAATTGTGTTAGAGGAGACCACGGGCTCAACATAACTGATGGTGAAGGGCATCCTGGTGTCATTCTTTATGTTGGTAGAAAGATGCTGTACGCTGACTGGCATCTTTTAAAGACACTTGCTCCTAACAGTAGCTAATGACGGGTTAGAAGTGTTGCTATTTCTTCCCAAGGAAAATAAATGATTGAGTCAATTATCATTATTTTTAGTGTAATTTTGCTTTAAAGTCGTGACAATTTGGGTGTGAGGTATTAAATGCATTGAAACGATATGGAAAAATGGCAACAACATTTGCAGAAAAATTAAATCTCTTTATGCTTACACACAATATCACAAAATTAGATTTGATTTTAGGACAGCATGGAGTGTAGCTGGTTATTTTACTTTGTTCTTCCAGTTTCCTTTATTCTGTTATGACGTGGGGCTGACTCAACAAGCTGAAGTTGCCCGCTGAGTGACGGCAAGTTTATTTCAATAAGACAGAACTAGGGGTGGGACTCGATTAAAAAAATGAATCTAATTAATTAGAGGCTTTGTAATTAATTAATCTTGATTAATCGCATTATAATCGTTATAGAAAATTTGTCCCGAAAGCAGAATCAAACAATAGTCATTGACATTATTATTGTAAACACAAGCTCTTTTAATTTCTAAAAAAATGCTTTTAAATTGTATTTCAATTTAAAACAGGAGAAAAAATACATTTGTATATCACTGGCAAAAATAGGACAAACCTAAAAGTACAATACTATTTTAAGTACATTTTGATAATGGTATTGTCTTTAAAATATTAATAATAATAATAATAATAATAATAATGGGTTGATAGAATGTGTGTGCAATTTGATTTGATTTAGCATCATTAGAGACAGAAATGAAGGCAAAAACACATGAAGAGGGATTTCTGATCACTCATTTGATTGTAGTTTTAGTTGTGTTTGGAGCACATAAAAAAGGTTTACATGGTCTTGTAGCCAAGGCTCTGAGCTTTCTTTAGAGGTTTTGCTGCTAAACTTCAACATACCCCTATTTAAAGGGTTAAATGCGTTATTTTTTTCTAATTAATAAATCACAATTAACACGTTAAATTCCCACCCCTAGACATAACTTTTTAGCAGAAATTGCAACAACTTACCTCAGACTAGACCTTCATTTTTGGTGATCTTTTCTACATACCATTCAAATAATGGAGCTTACAATGAAGGACATCATGGAAGATGCCAGTAGGAAGTCTGGCAAAAAGGCAGCTGACTCTTGACAACAGGGTTGAAAACCCCAAGTCTGCCCAGAAGGTGTCAGCTGCAGAGACACGGAGACCTGAGGCCAAGTTCAACATCAAGCCATCCAGGCTCTTTCAAGTCCAATTGAGCTTCAGCTCAGTGGATCTGACTGAAGACCGTAGGTGTCATTAAGGAGTTAAAAGTGGATAGGTGCTTGTCCAGATCACCAGATGTAACCAGTGACCCCTTGGCAGATGTTATGGTCTACTTATTAAAAAAAAAAAAAACTGTGAAGAGTTTCCTTATTGATTAGTTAGCCAGTTGAAAAACTATTCAGGTTCTGACATATGTTGTTACATGAGAAATTAAAATAGCATCTTTGATAAAGAGAACCACTTAAAAAGGGCAGCAGTAGCTCAGGAAGTAGAGCGGGTTGCCTCGTAATTGGAGGGTTGTAGGATCAATCTCAGCTCACTTCAGGGTACTCTGCTGTTGTGTCCTTGGGCAAGACACTTCACCCAAATTGTTGGTGTGGTGGTGGTGGTCAGAGGAGCCGATGGCGCAAATGGCAGCCCTTAAGTCAGACCACAGGGTGGCTGTGGCTACATAGTAGCTTACCATCACCAGCAGTGTGTGAATGCATGAATAATGGAAATCGCTTTGAGTGTCTTGAATAAATATAACGATCTACATCTGTATAAACAATCCTGACATGAACATGTTGATTTCACCAACCATCTCTTTTACCCATAAGATATTTCACCACCTGTTCTTATCTGTTTACATTTTTAAGTCAAGTTTTTTTTGTCAAGTTGTTTTTGTAGAACACGTCACAATATTTTGATCTAAGAGATTGACACTATCAGGATGAATTTATTTCTAAATATTTATGTAACAATAAACCTTAAGTTGACTTTATTTGCTCTTCACTTCCTTACTTTCCTAGTTTTTAGACTCAGTTCTATGACAGAAACTCATTTCTTTTCACTGTTAGATTATTGTTATTATAGTGTCTCTTCTTCTTTTACTGCCATAAAATCTTTTTCTGTCAAAAGTTGAAAACCGTCTTTTTCCTTGTACCTTTACTGCCACAGTGCAGTGTCAGTGACTTGAACTGCCTTTGTATTTGGAACCCATAGCCTACCTTTGCCTTCTTTACAGATTCTTCAATCACTGAGATTTTTCTCAAGAAAAAGAAAGTGAATAAAATATCTAAAACCGCATCCTAATTTAAATCATGACTTTGCTATCTTGTGCACTTATGTTGTGGACTAAGCAAGATGACGTTTTCCGTCTTGCACGCAGAGGTCATGATGAGTTTCAGAGTGTGCTTAAGAAAAACAAAATAACAAATAGATTTGCCAGATGATTTAAAGTAATAACAGGCTTGTGTGAAGAGTACTGGGCTGATGTGATCTCCTTGGCTGAATTTCCTGCTGTAGAACCTCATTAGTGTTGGGCAATGAGCAGATAAATTAGAAAAGGCACAATGTGTACAAAGGCAACACATCACTCTGGAACAACAGACTTGTCCTTGGTGACTTGAATAGATAAATCTTTATGCCTGACAAAAGCAAAGTCTCATTTGTGATTTGAAGTTTGACAAGTAGCTATAAGCTGGTTAAACAAGGGAAGGAAATAAATTCTGTACATTTAAAAGTTTGGGTTTGACCAAACAAACTTTTAAACAAAACAATATAAGGAGTAGCACAGGACGCACTTCAACCAACAGTTTACATGCGCATCAGAAAACCGAAGTATTGCCCTAAAAAGACTCACGTTTTTTTTAAATGCATGTAAACGCGTTAGTCTGGCTGAAGGTGAACTGGTTCTAATTGGGCTGAAGCACCCAGATAATGCGGTAGTTATCTGAATTCATTCTGCATGTAAACGGGTCAGCCGAACTGAACTGATTGAACGCTCGTGTTCCGGAAGTGACGAGACCGCAGTAGCGGTCTTCTGGTATCGTCACCACAAAGTAACACGCGTACATCAGCAGGTCCTGACGGAATCAGCCCCAGACTGCTCAAAGACTGTGCTGACCAGCTGTGTGAAGTGGTCACACACGTTCAACCTGAGCCTTCGACTGGAGCAGGTCCCCATCCTGTGGAAGACCTCCTGTGTGGTTCCAGTCCCCAAAACATCACATCCCAGAGAACCAATACAGACCTATTGCCTTGACGTCCCACCTGATGAAGACTATGGAGAGACTCATCCTCACCCATCTGCGTTCAGTGGTGACCCCAGAAATAGACCCACTTCAATTTGCATATAAACCAAACATGGGGGTGGAGGATGCCCTCATCTACCTGCAGCACCGGGCTCTGAATCACCTCGAGATGCAAAAAAGCACTGTGAGGATCATGTTCTTCAACTTCTCCAGTGCCTTCAACACCATCCAGCCGTGTCTACTGCAGCAGAAGATGAGGGGTGCAGGAGTGGATGAACATCTGACTGCATGGATCATCAACTACCTCACCAACAGGCCACAGTACATGAGGCTGCACAACTGTACATCTGAGGTGGTTGTGTGCAGTACTGGAGCTCCGCAGGGTACAATACTCTCACCCTTTCTCTTCACCTTCTACACCTCGGACTTCACCTACAACACCAGCAGCTGTCACTTCCAGAAGTTCTCTGATGACTCGGCCATCGTTGGCTGTGTGTCTGAGGGGGACGACCAGGAGTACAGGTCAGTCATCATGGACTTTGTGGACTGGTGTGAGTGTAACCACCTTNGGTTTTTTAAACCATAGCACTTTTCCTTTTTTAGGGTGTGAGTACTTTGTTTCTCAGAAATTTTGGTTTCTGATCCTTAAGATTTTTAAACATGTTAGTAGTTAGTTAGGATTAAAAGGGAGGAAAATAAAAAAAACTATTTTATTAATTTAAATGATTAACTAGTATGATCCATGTGCTTTGATGTGTAAAATAAATTATAAAAGTATAAATAAAGTGATATTAAGGCAGATTTGGTGTGGTGATCCGGACATGGCTCAGACCTCCTGCTCTCCTTAGTCTCACAGACGCTCTGCACGTTTGTTCATCTACCAGCGTTTTCTTCAACAGCGGCTTTTTCCCCTCATAGTTTCTCCACTTGTCCGTTATGTTTTCTCTCCATCTAGATCGTGATAATAACTGCGCACACAGGTGCACCGAGCAAAAGGGAGCGGGTGTCTTATGTTAAAATACCATCCCCGTGTCACTGAGGGAAACTCCGATGAGCCACAGAGCTGCGTGTGTTAACGGGACGGTGGTTCAAATCCCGCTGACTTTATTCGACAAATGCAGGCAGTGCCTGACGGCTGCTGCAGACCCAGAGACAGCGGATTCATGCCTGCTCCGCCTCTAAACAGCAGAAGCTTGAATCTGCAGCAGCAGGCGTAAATCAGCGGTCTCCAGCTCTGCAGCTGCACATTTCTCGGCGGTCCGGCCGAGAAAAGTTTATGATTGGTCAGTCGATGTAACGCGATCATCCTCGTGCCACGGCTCGTGCACATGCGCAGATCATTCTGTTTCCTGATTCATGGAAGAATGGTCCGGAGCGCAAACAGTTTTTCTTGCTAATCTGCAGGGAAAATCTACGAGAAAGTTCTACAGAAAGTAGCAAAGGTCCTCAGAAAAGCCGCTAGGTTTGTCGCTAGGCGCTGTTTGGAATAAAAAGTCGTTGAGGGGGTCGAAAAGTCGTTAGAAACAGCGACGAAGTCGCCGAGTTGGCAACACTGTGGAAGATGCCAGTAGGAAGTCTGGCAAAAAGGCAGCTGACTCTTGACAACAGGGTTGAAAACCCCAAGTCTGCCCAGAAGGTGTCAGCTGCAGAGACACGGAGACCTGAGGCCAAGTTCAACATCAAGCCATCCAGGCTCTTTCAAGTCCAATTGAGCTTCAGCTCAGTGGATCTGACTGAAGACCGTAGGTGTCATTAAGGAGTTAAAAGTGGATAGGTGCTTGCCCAGATCACCAGATGTAACCAGTGGCCCCTTGGCAGATGTTATGGTCTACTTATTAAAAAAAAAAAAAACTGTGAAGAGTTTCCTTATTGATTAGTTAGCCAGTTGAAAAACTATTCAGGTTCTGACATATGTTGTTACATGAGAAATTAAAATAGCATCTTTGATAAAGAGAACCACTTAAAAAGGGCAGCAGTAGCTCAGGAAGTAGAGCGGGTTGCCTCGTAATTGGAGGGTTGTAGGATCAATCTCAGCTCACTTCAGGGTACTCTGCTGTTGTGTCCTTGGGCAAGACACTTCACCCAAATTGTTGGTGTGGTGGTGGTGGTCAGAGGAGCCGATGGCGCAAATGGCAGCCCTTAAGTCAGACCACAGGGTGGCTGTGGCTACATAGTAGCTTACCATCACCAGCAGTGTGTGAATGCATGAATAATGGAAATCGCTTTGAGTGTCTTGAATAAATATAACGATCTACATCTGTATAAACAATCCTGACATGAACATGTTGATTTCACCAACCATCTCTTTTACCCATAAGATATTTCACCACCTGTTCTTATCTGTTTACATTTTTAAGTCAAGTTTTTTTTGTCAAGTTGTTTTTGTAGAACACGTCACAATATTTTGATCTAAGAGATTGACACTATCAGGATGAATTTATTTCTAAATATTTATGTAACAATAAACCTTAAGTTGACTTTATTTGCTCTTCACTTCCTTACTTTCCTAGTTTTTAGACTCAGTTCTATGACAGAAACTCATTTCTTTTCACTGTTAGATTATTGTTATTATAGTGTCTCTTCTTCTTTTACTGCCATAAAATCCTTTTCTGTCAAAAGTTGAAAACCGTCTTTTTCCTTGTACCTTTACTGCCACAGTGCAGTGTCAGTGACTTGAACTGCCTTTGTATTTGGAACCCATAGCCTACCTTTGCCTTCTTTACAGATTCTTCAATCACTGAGATTTTTCTCAAGAAAAAGAAAGTGAATAAAATATCTAAAACCGCATCCTAATTTAAATCATGACTTTGCTATCTTGTGCACTTATGTTGTGGACTAAGCAAGATGACGTTTTCCGTCTTGCACGCAGAGGTCATGATGAGTTTCAGAGTGTGCTTAAGAAAAACAAAATAACAAATAGATTTGCCAGATGATTTAAAGTAATAACAGGCTTGTGTGAAGAGTACTGGGCTGATGTGATCTCCTTGGCTGAATTTCCTGCTGTAGAACCTCATTAGTGTTGGGCAATGAGCAGATAAATTAGAAAAGGCACAATGTGTACAAAGGCAACACATCACTCTGGAACAACAGACTTGTCCTTGGTGACTTGAATAGATAAATCTTTATGCCTGACAAAAGCAAAGTCTCATTTGTGATTTGAAGTTTGACAAGTAGCTATAAGCTGGTTAAACAAGGGAAGGAAATAAATTCTGTACATTTAAAAGTTTGGGTTTGACCAAACAAACTTTTAAACAAAACAATATAAGGAGTAGCACAGGACGCACTTCAACCAACAGTTTACATGCGCATCAGAAAACCGAAGTATTGCCCTAAAAAGACTCACGTTTTTTTTAAATGCATGTAAACGCGTTAGTCTGGCTGAAGGTGAACTGGTTCTAATTGGGCTGAAGCACCCAGATAATGCGGTAGTTATCTGAATTCATTCTGCATGTAAACGGGTCAGCCGAACTGAACTGATTGAACGCTCGTGTTCCGGAAGTGACGAGACCGCAGTAGCGGTCTTCTGGTATCGTCACCACAAAGTAACACGCGTACATCAGCAGGTCCTGACGGAATCNTGGAGTGTAGCTGGTTATTTTACTTTGTTCTTCCAGTTTCCTTTATTCTGTTATGACGTGGGGCTGACTCAACAAGCTGAAGTTGCCCGCTGAGTGACGGCAAGTTTATTTCAATAAGACAGAACTAGGGGTGGGACTCGATTAAAAAAATGAATCTAATTAATTAGAGGCTTTGTAATTAATTAATCTTGATTAATCGCATTATAATCGTTATAGAAAATTTGTCCCGAAAGCAGAATCAAACAATAGTCATTGACATTATTATTGTAAACACAAGCTCTTTTAATTTCTAAAAAAATGCTTTTAAATTGTATTTCAATTTAAAACAGGAGAAAAAAATACATTTGTATATCACTGGCAAAAATAGGACAAACCTAAAAGTACAATACTATTTTAAGTACATTTTGATAATGGTATTGTCTTTAAAATATTAATAATAATAATAATAATAATAATAATGGGTTGATAGAATGTGTGTGCAATTTGATTTGATTTAGCATCATTAGAGACAGAAATGAAGGCAAAAACACATGAAGAGGGATTTCTGATCACTCATTTGATTGTAGTTTTAGTTGTGTTTGGAGCACATAAAAAAGGTTTACATGGTCTTGTAGCCAAGGCTCTGAGCTTTCTTTAGAGGTTTTGCTGCTAAACTTCAACATACCCCTATTTAAAGGGTTAAATGCGTTATTTTTTTCTAATTAATAAATCACAATTAACACGTTAAATTCCCACCCCTAGACATAACTTTTTAGCAGAAATTGCAACAACTTACCTCAGACTAGACCTTCATTTTTGGTGATCTTTTCTACATACCATTCAAATAATGGAGCTTACAATGAAGGACATCATGGAAGATGCCAGTAGGAAGTCTGGCAAAAAGGCAGCTGACTCTTGACAACAGGGTTGAAAACCCCAAGTCTGCCCAGAAGGTGTCAGCTGCAGAGACACGGAGACCTGAGGCCAAGTTCAACATCAAGCCATCCAGGCTCTTTCAAGTCCAATTGAGCTTCAGCTCAGTGGATCTGACTGAAGACCGTAGGTGTCATTAAGGAGTTAAAAGTGGATAGGTGCTTGTCCAGATCACCAGATGTAACCAGTGACCCCTTGGCAGATGTTATGGTCTACTTATTAAAAAAAAAAAAAACTGTGAAGAGTTTCCTTATTGATTAGTTAGCCAGTTGAAAAACTATTCAGGTTCTGACATATGTTGTTACATGAGAAATTAAAATAGCATCTTTGATAAAGAGAACCACTTAAAAAGGGCAGCAGTAGCTCAGGAAGTAGAGCGGGTTGCCTCGTAATTGGAGGGTTGTAGGATCAATCTCAGCTCACTTCAGGGTACTCTGCTGTTGTGTCCTTGGGCAAGACACTTCACCCAACTTGTTGGTGTGTTGGTGGTGGTCAGAGGAGCCGATGGCGCAAATGGCAGCCCTTAAGTCAGACCACAGGGTGGCTGTGGCTACATAGTAGCTTACCATCACTAGCGGTGTGTGAATGCATGAATAATGGAAATCGCTTTGAGTGTCTTGAATAAATATAACGATCTACATCTGTATAAACAATCCTGACATGAACATGTTGATTTCACCAACCATCTCTTTTACCCATGAGATATTTCACCACCTGTTCTTATCTGTTTACATTTTTATTGAGCTGTCAAGTTGTTTTTGTAGAACACGTCACGATATGTTGATCTAAGAGATTGACACTATCAGGATGAATTTATTTCTAAATATTTATGTAACAATAAACCTTAAGTTGACTTTATTTGCTCTTCACTTCCTTACTTTCCTAGTTTTTAGACTCAGTTCTATGACAGAAACTCATTTCTTTTCACTGTTAGATTATTGTTATTATAGTGTCTCTTCTTCTTTTACTGCCATAAAATCTTTTTCTGTCAAAAGTTGAAAACCGTCTTTTTCCTTGTACCTTTACTGCCACAGTGCAGTGTCAGTGACTTGAACTGCCTTTGTATTTGGAACCCATAGCCTACCTTTGCCTTCTTTACAGATTCTTCAATCACTGAGATTTTTCTCAAGAAAAAGAAAGTGAATAAAATATCTTAAACCGCATCCTAATTTAAATCATGACTTTGCTATCTTGTGCACTTATGTTGTGGACTAAGCAAGATGACGTTTTCCGTCTTGCACGCAGAGGTCATGATGAGTTTCAGAGTGTGCTTAAGAAAAACAAAATAACAAATAGATTTGCCAGATGATTTAAAGTAATAACAGGCTTGTGTGAAGAGTACTGGGCTGATGTGATCTCCTTGGCTGAATTTCCTGCTGTAGAACCTCATTAGTGTTGGGCAATGAGCAGATAAATTAGAAAAGGCACAATGTGTACAAAGGCAACACATCACTCTGGAACAACAGACTTGTCCTTGGTGACTTGAATAGATAAATCTTTATGCCTGACAAAAGCAAAGTCTCATTTGTGATTTGAAGTTTGACAAGTAGCTATAAGCTGGTTAAACAAGGGAAGGAAATAAATTCTGTACATTTAAAAGTTTGGGTTTGACCAAACAAACTTTTAAACAAAACAATATAAGGAGTAGCACAGGACGCACTTCAACCAACAGTTTACATGCGCATCAGAAAACCGAAGTATTGCCCTAAAAAGACTCACGTTTTTTTTAAATGCATGTAAACGCGTTAGTCTGGCTGAAGGTGAACTGGTTCTAATTGGGCTGAAGCAGATAATGCTGTAGTTATCTGAATTCATTCTGCATGTAAACGGGTCAGCCGAACTGAACTGATTGAACGCTCGTGTTCCGGAAGTGACGAGACCGCAGTAGCGGTCTTCTGGTATCGTCACCACAAAGTAACACGCGTACATCAGCAGGTCCTGACGGAATCAGCCCCAGACTGCTCAAAGACTGTGCTGACCAGCTGTGTGAAGTGGTCACACACGTTCAACCTGAGCCTTCGACTGGAGCAGGTCCCCATCCTGTGGAAGACCTCCTGTGTGGTTCCAGTCCCCAAAACATCACATCCCAGAGAACCAATACAGACCTATTGCCTTGACGTCCCACCTGATGAAGACTATGGAGAGACTCATCCTCACCCATCTGCGTTCAGTGGTGACCCCAGAAATAGACCCACTTCAATTTGCATATAAACCAAACATGGGGGTGGAGGATGCCCTCATCTACCTGCAGCACCGGGCTCTGAATCACCTCGAGATGCAAAAAAGCACTGTGAGGATCATGTTCTTCAACTTCTCCAGTGCCTTCAACACCATCCAGCCGTGTCTACTGCAGCAGAAGATGAGGGGTGCAGGAGTGGATGAACATCTGACTGCATGGATCATCAACTACCTCACCAACAGGCCACAGTACATGAGGCTGCACAACTGTACATCTGAGGTGGTTGTGTGCAGTACTGGAGCTCCGCAGGGTACAATACTCTCACCCTTTCTCTTCACCTTCTACACCTCGGACTTCACCTACAACACCAGCAGCTGTCACTTCCAGAAGTTCTCTGATGACTCGGCCATCGTTGGCTGTGTGTCTGAGGGGGACGACCAGGAGTACAGGTCAGTCATCATGGACTTTGTGGACTGGTGTGAGTGTAACCACCTTAGCTTGAACACCAGTAAAACAAAGGAAATGGTGATTGACTTCCAGAGAAACACTCCTCCTCACTCACCAGTAAACATCCAGGGAGCAGACATTGAGGTGGTGGACACCTTTAAGTACCTGGGTGTTCACCTCAACAGACATCCCAGATGTAAAACTGAGCGCTATCGCAGATCTTTCATCCCCTCTGCTGTAAGAGTGTATAACTCCTCAGTTTAAGCTGTGCTGGTATCATCCTGGTACACAATAACACCAACGCAATATTCAGTATGTGTTCTATACTTGTGCAATACCGGATTCTCGTTGTCTGTGTCTCTTACAGTATGCTGCATAGTGCTGGTACCCAAGTTTGTTTTTATCTTTTATTTATTATTTTTTTTAGTGATCTAAGATTACAATACTAGATTACTGCCTATGTGTATATACATGTATCCTTGTCTTTTATCTTCTTCTAATTACCCTTTGAGTGATGGTGCTGCTGTGACAAGTGAATTTCCCCACTGTGGGATCAATAAAGTCTATTCTATTCTATTCTAACAACATCAACCTGTACAGTACGTACCAAATAAGCTGTGCTGCAGTGTTGTTGTTGAATCATTTTACTCAAGTTCAGTCAGAAGAAGTAATGGTTAAAATATCTCACAGTATGTAATTTTGAACTTTTCATATGGTTTTATTTTTAAAATCCAAGTTCAACCTGCAAGTATTATTATTTTTTTTTTTTGCTATGGAAACAACCTATAATAAGATTGCCACCTATGCAAATGGTTTAATGTGCAGCAACATTGGTGAATTTTTGGAGGGCTTAAAAAATTCAGAACAATTGTCACAAAATCAACATGTCACCTGTTCCACCTACCAGTGTATTGGTCCATGCAGGAGACGGCTGGCTGATGACTGCTTCCAAAGGTATGTATGTAGGGCACGCAGAAGGAAACCAGCACTGCTGAATTTCTGCTACGTTTGTAGACCATGACAAGCTTTCTACAATATCCAGTTAGCTGTCTTTGACTTGTTCTTTCATGGAGTGTGTGACTGCCTCCACCACAACCCTAACAGACTGCCCAGTAATCATATTCATTCTTCTCATCCTCCTATGGCTGCTGCACTATGAGAGTAAAACAACAGTAACACATTGATACGTCTGACTAACTTAATTGATAGAAGTTCTGTTTTTAAAGGTCTTTTTGTCATATTTATTAGTCTTTTACAAAAAAATTATCATGAATTGGTGATGAAAAGAAAGTTTTTGAAAGATTTTTTTAAGAATGATATTCAAAGTGATGCCGCCTAATTTGAAAATTAGAATGAGGTTTGTTGCCAAGTCAGTTGTGACACAAAGAATTAGTTCTGGTGCTCCGTGCAGGAGACAATCAATCAACACATATGCAAGAAAGACAATAAACATAAACATTTTAAATAGGAGCTGGAATGCACTTAATCAACAATCTAAAACAGCTTTGAGCCTCTAAAAAGCATCAGAAATGTTCTTTAGGCTTTCATCTGTCCCATATATTTATATTTTAAAGACTTACTTGTCCATGAAAAGTTCAACGCTGCATCAGCTGAGGTACTTTTTTAACTTTGAAGCACGTAAGCGGTAGTCTAACACCATTGGTTAGTTCTGACCGGCACTCAGTTCATATTGCACGGAGCTCTACGGGGCAGGGGGCGGGCTTTGCAAAAAAAAAAAAGACGTATTGCTTACATTATATCACAGTACATGATAAGACAATCACTTTTACAGATTTCTGAAAAATCATACATAATTCCTGAAAGGGGAAAACTCTGGACTGCTGCTTTAATGCTTAATAATGCACTAAGTAAGGGACTCTTATTGTAAAGTGTTACAAACAATCCTAATTCATGCTGTGTTGCATGGAGCTGGACATCACAATGTTTGATAGGTCTATGCTTTTCTACATTTACATCCAAATCTGGGATCTCATGAAGCGACTCTACCGGGTTGAATGTCACGGCCCAAAGTTCTCTGGTAATTCTTGCTAACATCGTAAACCTTCTCTTTCCAAAATGTCCTAACAGTCTTTCTGCACAAGATAACTTTTAGACTTATCCTGTTTCTTCTTGACCTGGCTGTCACTTGGGATTCCTACATCCATACTCCCTTCTTTTGCCTGGTTGGCTACCATATACTTGTCTGTTATTTGCTGTACTGGTAGAGGGGTGTATTGGAGGTACAAACACGTTTCAACCAGTTTATTCCTCAGTTGTGAAATTTATTTAATTTTAAGCAACTGTAAGTACTTTGACAAATCGATATGCAAAATCTCAGAAGTGAAAAAAGGTGTGCTTTATTTTCAGAATTACGCTATTTGTGCACTT
Organism: Aphyosemion australe; assembly: GCA_006937985.1. Lineage (NCBI taxonomy): Eukaryota > Metazoa > Chordata > Actinopteri > Cyprinodontiformes > Nothobranchiidae > Aphyosemion > Aphyosemion australe. The sequence continues at coordinate 666,737 of SSNS01000310.1, read as the reverse complement.
TGTTGTGGCTGTAAATACTTCAGGGTAAGTTTTAGGTACAGTGATGCTGAATCTGTGATTTGTCCCCTAACACTGCTGGCAAGGTTGTGTCCATGTGGTCAGGTGTGCAGGGGCTTGACCGGTGAATGTTGAGCTTCCTTGCACACTAAGGAGTCTGGCACTCGGGTCAGCGATAATGGCTGAAGCCAGATGGTACCTATCCACTGGGGACGAAGGACACAGACATGCTGGTCACAGTTTAACTTTGGAGGCTGCATATTCTAGCATTATTTAATGCTTGATTACATGCATCATTTATCACAATTATGTCTTGATAAAAGTTTGATGCAAAACACAGCAGAGACATGCTGAATATTCAAACTTTGCCCTCTCCTGTCTAATCAACCCCAAAGAGCGGAGCGGTGGGGAGAGAGTGGGAACATAGAAAGAGAGAAACGAGGATCAGCAAATAATACTTTGATGATGTGATAATATTGTTCTTCAAACTGAAGCAAGATCACAATCACAAAGGAGAAAATAAGAAGGAAAATGAACAATTTCACTAATGATGCTTTTAGAAATGAAATTTTAGTCTATTTCTTATTCTAGGAACAATTTGTTCTACCTTCAAAAGAAAAATGTGCCAATTTACATCATGAGAACACGAGACTATAGGAAAGTCAGTATTTTTCCCAAAATCAATGTTTAAACATTTCAACACAGTTTGATCTTATATACATTATTATTTATGTTAATATATAATTATTATTACATTAAATATAATAGTCATTTAATAAAAGGAGCCCACGACAACAGCATTGTTCATTTTGCACAGCACTTTTCTGAGCAGAATTTTAATGGCGTCCCCCTGACTTTCTTGGCTCACCAGGAATCCCAGGAATCAGACTGACAGCGAATTAAACATCTTGATACAAAAGTGACAGCTTAAAAGAAGAAAGACATCAAAGGTTTAAACTGTGGTTCAGATTGTCTTGGTTCTCTGTGTGCCTCATCTTAATATTATTCTTCATGCTATTTTTCAGACACTTGCCTGACAAATGACATGGCGCTGCACTCTTCTTCATTCATTAAACGTGAAACAAAAAAAAGAATATTAAAAACAAAGGATTAAAGGAGATTTAGTAACCTTTTCTCTAGAGTTTCACTAAGAACAGAGAAGTGAAGAACTCCTAAAACTACTGTGTTGATACATCTTTTACATTTACTTTAGGGGTTTAGACCAAATGGCTATATATTGTCTTCTGCCTGCTTTATCATATCTATGTGCATTGCTTTATTGTGGCAGACTCATATGTATCAGCAATTACATATTTATTAGGAGTATAAACAAAGAAAAAATATTATGTCTGTCAAAATGCGCGTTCAAGACGCACATTTTGACACGCATTTTGACGCCAAAGGGGAAAAAAGAAAAATGTGCGTTCTAAAATCATGCATTCTAAACGCGCATTATGTCCGGACATAACGCAAGTTTAGAACACACGCTTTGTGCTCCCTTTGGCTTGCCATAATCTAGGAAAAGAAAAGAATGTCATAGAGCAAGCGCAAAGACCAGAGTTATTATTGGGCCGTCTTTTCCTCGCTGGAGAGCTCTTTTAGAAAGAACAGCATGAACTACGGACTCTAACCTAGCCGTGCTGCTAATGGCTAGGTAAGTAATAAATGATTTCACCAGGGTTATTGTGTTTGGTCGGGCATAAAGTTGTTATACAGTCCTGATAAAACTATTTATTCAATGTGTGGAGGGGAGAAAAGTTTGTTTTCGTTGTTTTGCCTGACATTAGGAATGTAAACATGCCTCTTATGCCCCAGAGAGAGATTTGATTTTACGACAGTGACGTTACGCAGCAAGCCTTGAGAGGGTGACAGCATATATCCACAAAGTTCAGGAGTGTGGCTTTAAACAGAAGCGCCAGATCTTCTTCCCCCACATAGAACGACTCGCCAGGCATTCATAATATATATAAATAGTGCACTTGAGGTTTAAGTTTATACTCTTTCATGATCGTCTATATAAGACTGAAAAGAATACACCTATTAATGCACACCTTTATAAAAGGTGTTAATAGCCAATAAATGCTGTCAAACCCAAAATTCTGTCTTTTCTTTAGCAAATTACCGTCTACATTTTCAGATAAGAGTGTTAAACTTCACGTGTTTGAAGATGTGTTCACATTTTGATTGGATTATGTAAAGTAAAAATTGAATTTTAAATCTATTTGATCGAGGCTCTGGGAAGGCTACCCAGGGACGGAGACATCATTATGAATATTAATTGTTAATAATTATCCATCTCCTCCAGGGTAACTCATTTTTTAGGACAGATGATTCAGAGAAGAAAAAAAAATCACTCATGTGGAAAGATGGAGGGGAAGTGAGGGAGAGGGAAGAGGTGCGTCTGTATCTTTCCTGACACTCAAAAGATTTTTCTTAACTTCTCATGAAAACTCTCTGTTGTATACATTGCTTAGTGACTTGAAGTATTAACAAGAAATCCAGATTAGTGTCACACCATCTGCTTTTAAATTTTTGTATTCACTCTGAGGATTTCATTTAATACCCGCACTGTCAGGAAAAGTGCCACATTTTGTAAGCGCTGCTGTCTATGTTGAAACTCCACACTCTTCATTATTTTACTCTATTATTTTTAATTTTGAACGATTGAAAGTCCTATGAGCCTCTGTCATGCTGAGCTTACCGTCTTCGCCCAGCCTTGTCATGACAATTACCTTTATACACTGATTGCGTCATTTAAAAAATAGTTGTAATTGTGGTAGAAATTTTACACATTCATCTTTGGTAGAATGATACATGTCCTGTTGTATTTGTTCGAAACACAATACTTATTCACAGAATAAAGATATTATTGTGGCATACAAAAATCTAAATTTTGTCACAACAGCATACAAGCTATGAACAATATTTCAAATGCTGCTCAAAAAAAGAGAGAAGTGTTTTAGTAATGATCTTCAAAAAAATCACTTTTTTCCATCAAAAATGTTAAAATATTGAAATGAGAACATTTTAGTCACAATTAGTTTTTGCAAAAACAGCATGCAAGTGCTCAGAACGAGTGTTAGCCACAAAAGGTGAGAAATCCAAAGGCATTTTTCTGTTTATTTTGAGCACATTGCAGTTAAAAATAAAAGCAGTCCACTTGTCAGTTCCTCAGACACCAGGAGTGCATGTTCCGGCTCTTACAGCCGGTAACAGCATCGGTCGTGCTTTGAGCGAGACGTTCTAGATCTTACAGTACGGAAGCAGCTCATTCTGAATTTAAATCGCTTTTTCTGATTTACAGATCAAAAGAGACGGGGACAGAAAAAGGAAGAAAGGGGGAATGTTTTACGTCTTTTATGTCTCATAACAAATTGTCATAATAAAAGGTTAAAAATTAATGAGCCTTGGCTTAAGTCACAAAACGTGCTGTTCGAGCGTGTTCACCTTGAAGCTAATTAATTATATGGAACAGGTGTATTTCAACCTTTAGCAGGTGCTTAATCACTCATAAAATGATACATTATGGAAAAAAAAAAAACTTTTGTAAAATGTTGGCCAGGAAATATTCTACGTAAACACCCTCTGTTTAACTTTGATGTCCACTAACACGGAACTGCAAAGCATATTGTGTGTTTTGGCAGCAGTCACGGTGTATTGGCAAGAAAGGGATCAGTCAGGTGAGCATTTTCCAGGTTACACTCTCCCATATTTTATTGTAAATAACCTACATGTGCTCACATTCGTGCAAAATACATTCCACATTTGCATATTGCTACCAGCATATCTGAGCTCTCCTGAAGGAAACTGAGGCAACACACATAAAGAACCTGTATGACTTCGTTTTTTTCTTTTTTAAATTAAATCTCAAACATGTATACATCCATATCAAAAATATAACAAAACACATAAACACCATTTCAAAGAACTCCTAACCCAGGGGTCTCCAACTCCAGTCCTTGAGAGCTACCATCCTGCACGTTAGCTGTTTCTTTGCTCCTACACACCTGATTGAAATGAATGAGTAACTAACAAGCCTGTGCAGAGGTAAGGTGAGGATTCAATTACTCCATTCAGGTGTGGCAGAGCAGGAAACACAAAACTAGCAGGACTGGAGTTGGAGACCCCTGTCCTAACCCCGCTGGAAGCATCAGTGGTGTGGAACGGCAGCAGAACGTCACATTATAGTCTGTGGGGATGATTCAAACCGGCTGCGATGCGGCAATTTCCAGGTAAGCAGAATGGCGCACCGCAGTGCTAAAGATAGGCTTGGGTTCTATTTTTGCCACGAGCCGATTCTGTGATGCATCAATTTCCACAGTTACATAGGGCTAGGCAGGAAATCACACACGGTTTCAGTGTAAATTGTCTGGTAATTTTCAAAATAAAAGTCTATTGCGTCAATGCGATTTCATATCTATGTAGATTACGTCTATACGTGTGACCTCACGGCTTATTTACTCCCTGCATCTTTCGAGAAGTGCAGCGGTGTGTTTTTCTTGGCTTTAATCCTGGCAGTAGAGAGGAACAACATTATGTATGACATCAAACAGCAATATCAAACATGGTTTAATGGCACATGGCATAAACAAACCGTGACCTCTGAAGTCTTGAGGGATCTTGTGAGTCCAGCGAGGAGCACGGCGGATACACCTAATTTATACTTCTCCGTTTGCGTCGATACGGAGACTCGCAGCACCATTTTGCGTCTGCGCAAGGGCTCTCCGACAGGCCCGCTGAGGGTGACGGAGACATGCCCTCTTTTTTAACTGTCCGTCGAGAGCGACAGAGAGTGCAAGCCTGTGATTGGTCAGGATGCCGCTTCGGCACCGCCATTGCCCCCTCAAAAAATAAAGTCAGAAAATATGAAAGTTTATTCATCCGTGACTGAAGGAGCACAAAGATACGCAGCAAGCATTTTATTCGTGATGGAAAAATGATGGAAAACGTGGGTTTAGAGATGCTGATCGCATAAAGAAGTGGAGGAGAATGAGGGACAAATTTGTCGGTGTTAAAAAGTCTCTTAAATACAGTAGTGAATACACTATCGTGGATATCAAGCTGACGGAGAAGTATAAATTAGGCTTGAGATTCTCCCACTGTGCACTGGCATGCAGCGGAATTTGTGACTAAACCGTTCAGCTGCTATTCCACGACGCTGATACTTCCAGTGTGTAGCAGGGGTAACTGTCTGACACAACCAGTAAATTCCAAACACTGACCAGCGTGGCAGATTGCTGCAATGGAAAGAAGTAGACAGATGCGTGTCAGCGACACTTTTTGGAGCAATTCCTCCACAATATCATCCAGATCAAGGCAAAAAGGGTTACAGTATGCAGTGGAGGGAGGTATTTAAAATATAAAAATATGTGTCGGCTCTGCTGAGCGAAGCGTAGCGGGGAACAAAGAGTTGGGAGTTCAGAAGGAGGCAGCATCCGGGGACGCGTGGATCCGAGGCGCGGTGGCGGGGATGCGGTGTGACCAAGAGGAGTCAAGTGGCGTGGCTGTGGAGTTAGGCTGGTTGGTTCGTGAGTAATGTTTACTCTGGGACTGGTACACGGAACATGGACCAGGAGGAGCTCATGCATGAAGAACACACGATGACTGAGCGAGTGAGAGGTGAGTGAGCCCTTTGGATAGTCTGGGAGGGGGAGCGCCGCCCAGCCACGGACAGGGAGCACTCATGCTTGGCTGCTGCTGGTTGAGCTTGATGAGGAGGTTCTGACAATACGCAATGAAGGTGACACGACTACTCTAATGCTTAGCTTCAGCATCTTGTTTGAAGTTGTCGGACAGTAACAGTTGCTATGATGTGTGATTGGTCAATAGCTGTTTTGGGGGCGGGGCTGGCAAAAGGCTAATTGTGCTGTCAACTCTTTCGTGATATAAATGTCTCTTATTCTTCTGCTGTTTGAGATCTGAATGCCAGCTATATACCACATTTGAATGCAAGTTTTGATTATCACCCTGCTACTCCTGAAATCCATCTCAGTTACATTTTTGTAAAATAAAAAAAAAGGAATTGAAAAAAGAGTAAAGCAACGTGAGAGACTTCAGTCTGCAGAAGGAGTGGCCCAACTGTGAATTAAAAGTCTTCAAACATGCAAATCCACCCAAGGCTTGTTTGAAATGGGCCAATATTAATTTTACTGTATTCCCTGTAGCTCTTTGACAGCCCATCTCCAACGCCTTTTTGGGGCTTGTTCTTGCACCGAGAGATTTGAATCACCACCACAGGGAGCGCAATGCTTTTCCCAACAGCATATCATTAGACCGAAACTTCTATCATTGTGTGTGAAGTAGCTCAATGCAAGGGAACTGACTATTTCTGATCAAAGAGGATCTTACTCGAACCAGCTCTCGATGCTCCCTTGTCTCAGTCTTTCTACCTCGGAGTAATTTGTTTGTTTGTTTTTCTTTGTGTGTTTTTGAGAGCTGATTGTGTGATTAATCCAAAGTGGCACGAGAGCCAGAAGCTCATGGCACTCTGGTTTATGAATTATTCATATTTTTTCTCAACTTACTAATTTGAGGCTTGTCTTTCATACAATGTGGGATGAAAATTTGGCTCTGCCTCCCAAATGGTTTACAGAACAGCGAGATGAGCTTTGAGCAAGTTAAAGGTGAAGGCAAATAGAGGCTTTAGCGCTACATTCATTTAGGTAAATGTCCATAGATGTTAGCCCCCTAAAATTGTATTTAATCTGAAATGACCACATACACACAGAAGAAGGCTGCTGATTACAAAATATTAAGAAGCTGCATCAAAAACCTTCAAAGATGTCTTTTTACTAAACTAAGAAAACAAAAATAAATCACTTTTCCCATCTTTCACTATCCAATCAAATCTTTTCTATTTCAAATTTGATTAAGGGGAACAAAGAGTTTAGAACTGCATTCTCCGGATATATGTGAAATGAGTGGGACACATCAAGCTAAGGCCTTGAGAGAATTACAGACTACAATAATTAGTCCATGATTTATCATTTGGAGGATCTTCCACCACCCCTGCATCTCACCTCCACAGTTTTTCAGCTCTGACCTTGAACTAAAAACTGGCTGCAAAGAGAAACTTTGCAGAAATTGGGTTTTGAATCAATACTTTTAAACTTCTAACCTCTTTACCTAATTATTTTCTCTTTTGCTTAACTCGTCTGAAGCGGTGTGTGTTGGCTGTGGGCGCCCTTTCCTTTAGACTCAGTAGTTGTGTTCAGGATTTGACATTGTTGTTCATGAATTAATGAGGATGGGTTCAGAGAAAGGTTTTACACAGGTTTCTTCTTGAAACATACATTAAATGATGGGTTATTTAAAATATGAATGGAGAAAAGCATTGAAAATGCCCTAAAGTGCTGTTATTTCACCTGAAATGATAAAGAGTTTTGTGTGGATGCTCATATGCTTTTAAACTGTCACAGCATGACTCTTATGATTCGTTTTTACACAATTAATTATTCCATGTATGCCACTTTAAATGTGTTTGATGGGTAAAAGCCCATTTAAATTAGATTAAACCATTTTTTCCCGTTTTTCAAATCACTTTTCGTTTTACTGTCATTTTATCTCAATTTAAAAGGAAATTCCCAACTTATTTTGTCCACACATAATCGCAACTGCCACATACTGCCTTGACATTTTGATACTGTTTTAGTTAAGTCCCCTTGTGCCCAGCCAGCACACCTAGGTGGGCCCCATATGGAATATATAT
>SSNS01000310.1:616023-652784 GCA_006937985.1 Aphyosemion australe | reverse complement strand
CTTGTCAGTCGACGGCATGCACAAATAAACTGAATGGACATTTTGCAGCAATCAGTCCCATGGTTCAGTGCTGTTCCTCTCCCACAAGCACCTACTGCATCTTAAATGAACAATCTTCTCTACATCAACTGTCTCAAGGAAAGTCTCTGAAAAGTTCCCTTTCCAATTATTACCAAGAGAGTGCCTAAAAGCTCCAGTAATACGCTACCACTGTGTTTTCATTACAATTTGAATGGATATTACTTATCTGTGTCTTGTCTTTCAGGTTTTCAGAGGTCTTTGCATAAAATGAAATAATCCCCAAAGCCAGCACAATTACAGGTAATTACATTTTAATTCAACCAAAAGGTGACTTGACAGAAGACATTTTGAATTTTGGTAAGTGAAAAAGGGGCTTCTATTACGGAGATAATGTGTGTGAAGAAAATTCTTGATTAGAACTGTTCAGTTTGAGGATCTGTGTGCAATGAGAAAAGATTAGCTAAATGTAAGCATTCAATAAATTTAGAGCATTGTGTTAGTCTTCAGATTGATCTCTTTTTTATCTTAAACATTCTATATCTTGCTAAATCCACTTCTTTGAGTTTTTGACCTTGTTATATTATTTCCTCATGAAAAACACCCAAAAGCGGTTTTTGCTTCATGCTGTCAGGATCTGGCTGGGACTGGACTGAGCGGGCTGAGCAAAAGTTTGAATGTGTTGTATGACCCAAGCGTGGAGTGGACTGGCACTGGGTTTGAACAGACACACAGTTAATATAGGCACCGCGGCAGCTTGAATGGAAACGAGAGCGCACTGCGGTTCCAGACTAATGAAAAAAGACTTATGGGAAGTTGACAGGACTGTTACTGACAGGCTGGACTGACTGGACCTGGAAGAACTTTGGACACGATTCTCAGGAAGTGTTTGGAATGCTGACTGAATCGGAACGATGACTGAGCCACGAGTAGGAGCACGAACTTCCTGAAATACTCCAGGGCTCATGAAGTCCGGTGTGAGGCATGATGGATAGTAGAGTCCTGATACTGGGAATGACTGGGGTGATGCAGGCTGGTTACTGGAGTTCTGTGGCAGGGTTGGGTCTGAGGTGGAGGAGTTCTAGGCCTGAAGTGGAGGCCAGGGAGCCAGATCCATGACACATGCATGCATTTTTCTGACTCAGCTGCAAACTGTCTGCAGTTTGCCCAGTGGCTGTAGACTGCTGGATAGGGCTGCTTCTCCTCCCCATCCAAGTCTTGAGTTCAGATCTCCCCCGGACTGCAAACACTAGTGCCCAGTCTCTCTGTGTAGCTAGCAGGGTTTAATCCCCACATTTGTGAAGAAGTGATTTCTTTCTTATCTAATCAGTACAGTATAAATTTTAGGGCATCCTCAGGTCTCAGGTGGCAAACATCAGACATAGAAAAAAAAAACCCATCAGGTTTAATTAAAAAATCCATAAAACTTCTGACTTAATAGCATCAGACAAAAAAATCTCAGGAAAAAGTCTGCCAGACGAAAAGGTCTCAGAAAAAACTCATCCGATAAAAATACATCTGACAGACTTTTTTTCTGACACTTTTTCCTGAGACCTAAGCATAAGCTGCTGGGTACTATTTTGGAATGTATGCGCAGGGAGGCGGGGTTTGATGTAATCCAAGCAGTAGAATGGAATCCTGGTAAAAGTAATGGGTTGCAAAAATAACTTATTTCATAAAAATAACATCTCAATAGTGCCCATGGTAATATTTTATCATACAGTATATTGTGCCTACTGTTGCTCTGGAAGGTGTGAAAGATACAGGTAATTTAATAATGTTTCCTTCCTGGTCCTTTGTGATGACGATTAATTTATTAATACATGTACATTTTTAAATATTCTTTATGCAAACTGTAGTTCTGTATTTTACAGGTTTGCCTTGCTTTGTAATGATTTTGTTTGCTATTTAATATTTTTTTAATTAATTTCTCTATTCACACCCTGACTCTTAATTAGATCAACACATTTTGATTTAAAGTTGCAGCCAATGGTCTGGTGTGTTTGAAATGAAAATTTATCAGGATGCATTTCTGTAAATAAATAAAAAAAAGCATCACGTTTAGATTTTCTCCCGTAAGAAAACAGCAATCACAGCAAACAGTTAGTTTTCCACTACAGTGTTGTAGCCTACTGGGAGTAAGGTCTCAGTCATTACGAGACACCACAGAGAAGGCAATAACAGGTGAGAATCAAACTGTTCTACAACCTATTTCAACACACTGTGTTTAAAGAAAGCTGGTCTTGACAAGAATCCTTTTCAGATTGCCGCGGTGGACATGGATGAGTACTATACCAGCAGCAGGGTTGCTACTGTGTGTACAGATTTACTACGGACTACAGAGGTTAATCAACAATCCCACTCTGCTTTCTGTCTTTCATCTCAGCCCTCTGTTGAGAGCCCAGGCCTCATCTGGAGGGAATATTGGCAGAGTGTTTGTTCCTTGATTGGCTTGCTGGAGCAATCTATACAGATGTGTCTGTTTTGCCCATGTGGATCAAATTTCTGGAAGGGCCAAGACAGACTGAAGCCATCAGATCTCTCTCTAAATGGCCTCAGGGTCCAGGGAATTGCTGTCTCACAATCGGTGTGCTCATTGATTCTCACTAAGGTGTTAACTCTTGATGAAACAATCAGAGGTTTCTATCAGTGCTTTTACGAGCTGTCCGGTTTTAATATCTTATTTTTACCAGATGTGGCAATGGATGTAATAACCTTAACGGGAATTGAAGTTACAAAGGAAAGGAGTTTCTTGTAGGAATATTTGACGTACAACCATGATAAAATACTGTTTTACATCTCTTACATTTGTATTTAGAAAAGTCATTGACGTAGCGTCTGGTCTTGAGATTTCAAATCTACTAATGACCGTCAAAGTTGGAATAATAAATTGAGTTCACCACAGCGTGATGAATATACAGTGTACCGTAAATTTAAACAAGTACACAAGCTTATTGTTTGATAAAGTTCTGGCATCTTTTTTTACATGAGCTACTGGGATCCATGCGACGGCGGACATGTTTTTGCTCCACTTCTCTTGCTCTCATTCTCCATTCACTTGTCAACCATCATTTTATGGATGTTAAGTCATGTAGTGTTTAGTCAGCTTTCATATTACTGAGATTCTCCTTTTAGGGTTTTTTCACATTTTATTGGTGCCTAGTTTTGCGTACTTAAAGGTTAAATATGGAACATTTAATTATAACGCTATATTTAAAATATTTATATATATATATATATATATATATATATATCTCCACGGGGCGTTTAGAGGTGTGCAGAATGCATGTACAGTCACTTGACGTATCAGCAGTGAACCAACACCCCGACGACTGGAAAATTAGTTCTGTTCTTGCAATACCACCTCTGAACACTAGAGTTCACCAGAGTGTCCCTGTTCCATATTCAACCTTTAAATCCTAGTAAAACCACTAAAATAAAAAAAATCCAGCTATTTGGAGAAGTTTATTTTAAGATATTTGGTGTTTGTAACGTTTATACTTTTTATCTTACAAATAGTTCTGTTTAACTAAAAGATGCATTTGAAATTCATAGTTTGACTTTTTGCTTATACAAACCTGATTTCTTTTTGCTAAATATAAGCTGGAAACAATATTTGAAGTTTTATTGGAATCACAATAAATTGGGCTGTATATAGTTAAAAAACAAGGGGTGGGGGGTTTGTTGTAAAGTTTTGGTCACTTTACACGGGACATAATATAATTAAATAAAGTGTACAACATCCCATGTAATATAGTAGTTTTTAACAGTTTAAACCTTACAAATATAAATAAATAATAATAAAATATCTAGTACTTTTACATACATACACTTGTTTAAACTGAAGTTTTTACATCACCAGCAGTAGCAGTTGTTGAGGTGCAGGCTCTTCCAGCAGAAATATCATATTTCTATCTAATCAGCTATGCAATTAGAAATTAACTATGTTTTAAAGATTTATACAATAGCATGATTATGAATCAATGTGATATTTTTTAGTTAGGAGTTGTGTTAACACTGCAGAAGTACTTAGTGTCCTTGCTTAGACTGTTACCTTGTCACCTGAGCAAAATTACACATTTTTTTTAATGACGTGTCCAGTGAAGATTCCAGATTTCCTTGATTTTTATTTTTTTTTGGCATTGGTATGAATTTAATAAATCATTGGATATTCATGCTAATAATTTAATTATTAGTTTGAAGTATCTACAGTATAATCTTACCTGTGGGTGAATTTAGCCCATGGCTGTGTTTTGTATGAACTGCACCATTTTATTCAGTGAACAATAGGGTTGAAGGCATTTTGGGGGGGTTTGCGCTCACATAAGCACTTTCCATTTTTCATTGAGAATATTTATATTAGGAAGAGATTTTAAAAATCTTTTATTTTAATATGTCAAACAAAGTTTTGGCTTCTTCTTCTTGTTTTTGCCCCAAACCCAATCTATGCATTCTAGATCTGTGTCTGTCAGACAGCCTCATGTTTAGAGGCTTCACTGCATATTGTCATCAGTTCTCAGTGGAAAAGTTTGAAAGTATATAAAAGTCTATGAAGGCCTGACAGTGTTGAAAACAGTTGAGGTCAAGCTGTATTCAATCAACCAATCAGGTGCCACAAACTATCAGGTTTGAAATTGGCACGTCTGCTGATGCAGTACTATAGTCTATAGACACACTGGCTGTGTTGGAATCCAGGGTCTGGATGCTTGTGAGTCCGCATTTCGGGGCTGATTACGTCACAGCGAAGCGACGAGTGCTGTACGAACTCGAAGGATACTCATCCATCCGTCCTCGTTTCACCCAAATTTCGAGGATGGTTTAGGTGGATCCTTGCTGGCAGAGGCTATCCCTGGATTCGAACACAGCCACTGTGCCCCACTTTTATATCCTAATGGTATAATCCTTATATTATATTCCAACTGATTGCATAAAAAAAAAGAAACAACCCTCATAGGAGGCAGCTCTCATCACTCTTGTGTTCTTACATATTGTTGCACTCAGTTGTTTCTTTGACCTGCCTGCCTCTGTATTTGAGCTGCTTGTGTCCTTTCTACACCACCCTGACCCCACAGCAGCACCACAACTAACAGGATTTCTCCTCCAGCTCTCACAGACTCCAGTTCTTCTATGCAAATTCACTCAGATTATTTATAAAGACACTAAAAGTCACAATTTAGATTTAACTCGTGTCTACGATGTTGCCAGTATGAAAATAGAATTTCACGGATAAGTGGATGTGTATTCTTGTTGAACTCACACTGGTGAAAAGATTATGATGGCTATTAAGGTTCTGACTTCACCAGCCAGAGTTTGAGGGGTACCCCAAGGCTATTTTTAATAGACAATTGGCCGTTCTGTAATGTTAACTCTTACACACACGAGCTTAAAGGCTGACACCGACTCCTAGTACTACTTTCTTTCATGAATCTCTACCCATGACTGTTTAATTTATTTTAATTGGAAGTCTTGACTGGTAGTATTTACGAGTTTCAAAATGAGGCACCCCTTCATAATGCCAATATGCCAGCAGTTGTCATCAGGTTTTTTAAACGTAAACAGATGTGATTTTTTTTAATTATTATTTTTGCAAAATTTCTAAAATGCCATGCAGCTAGATATCAAACATGCATCTGTCATGGACATAATTCTTTTTATGCCTTTTAAGGAAGTTTAACCATATTACCAACATTTAAACAGACTTCCATGCTCAGTTAAAAGCTGAGCATTTATGTTAGAGGCTTAAGTAAACTGGATATTAATCATGAAAATAGGGGTGTGCAAAGCAGCCAGTATCTGTCTGTATTTGTATTTGTTGAGGGGGGGTAAGTATTTGTATTAGAGTAAAACTCTAAATGGGTGTAAAAATTTAAATTTTCTAATTTATGTTATCATGTAGAAGTGTATTTTATTCAAATACACATACAAGTACTCCCCCCCCCAACAAATACAGATACAAATACTGGCTGCATTGCACACCCCTACATGAAAGCATGATTATTTGTATTCTGGTTAAACACTATTTTATGTACAATGCCTAGCATGGTTTTTAAACTCATATGTAGCAATTAGGGGTGGGACTCGATTAAAAAAAATAATCTAATTAATTAGTCTTTGTAATTAATTCATCATCATTAATCGCATTTTAATCGTTCAAGAAAATTTGCCCCGAAAGCAATTTTTTTAAATAAAAAATAATGAGACAGAGAATCAAACAATAGTCTTTGACATTATTATTGTAAACACAAGCTCTTTTAATTTCTAAAAAATGCTTTTAAATTGTATTTCAATTCAAAACAGGAGAAAAAAATATATATGTATATCACTGGCAAAAATAGGACAGACCTAAAAGTACAATACTATTTTAAGTACATTTTGATAATGGGATTGTCTTTAAAATAATAATAACAATAATAATGGGTTGATAGAATGTGTGTGCAATTTGATTTGATTTAGCATCATTAGAGACAGAAATGAAGGCAAAAACACATGAAGAGGGATTTCTGATCACTCATTTGATTGTAGTTGTAGTTGTGTTTGGAGCACATAAGAAAGGTTTACACGGTCTTGTAGCCAAGGTTCTGAGCTTTCTCTAGAGGTGCAGCTTGACTATATTGATATTTAGGGCATGTATTTTGCTGCTAAACTTCAACATCCCCCAATTGGGGGACCCTCGGGCTTAAAGGCGTTATTTATTTTCTAATTAATTAATCATAATTAACGCGTTAAATTCCCACCCCTAGTAGCAATTTTATGTATTTCAAATTATAAAAATCCATGATCACAACTTTCTGCAGAAATCATGCGGAGGCTTTTATATAATCTTGTCTGCACTGTTTTCTGACACAAAAACTGGGTGTTTAAGGCATTTAGAGGAAGCCTTGGTATTAAGCCTTGACCTATACGTCACTGTGACCTCTACAAATGCAATAACCTAAATGATTCAGATTTGGAATATAAGGTCAGGGTTAGAGAAGCTGACAAAGCTGCAATTTCTCTTTAATCTGTCATAGTTATTGCGGTGGCTATTGCATGACAGTTCATGTTCTCTCATCATCCTCTCCACTGACCTTCATGTTTCATTTAGTCAGCCAGCTTGTTTCTCTGGGTTTAGAAATGTAATATATTGTCCTACTGTTTATTTAAATGGAGACTTTAAGGTTATGTATTTGAACAAGATGCATAAGCCTTTTGGCTATTTAAGGACATCCATGAAGGTGGTAATGGCAAGACACGCTGCAACTGTAAAATCCTTAAAGTTATATATTTGACACCAGGTATAGGCAGTGAATCGTTCCTTAAGCTAATATTAAGTTCCTTTACCCGCCCACCTTTTTTTTCTACATGAACCCAAGCAGGTTGCATGCAGGTTCCTTTTCCCACTAACATGTTATTTATCATAAGTTTAACGTTTAGAGAAACACAAAATATGTAGTTTGAAGAAAAAAGCACTGTCTGTTGCATGGTTGCCTTGTAGCAAGAAGGTTTAACACTTATGCATGGGTTTACTCCCACAGACCAAAAACCTGCATTTTAGGTTAATTTGCTGTTCTGAGTTATTAGTGGGTGCATGTGTGTGTGTGTGTGTGTGTGTGTGTGTGTGTGTGTGTGAGAATGGTTATGTCAATTGTCTCGGTATGAAGTCCGGTAATGGTGTAACCGTGTGTCCAAGTTGCACCATGGCCCTCATCGAGGGACATCTGGAGATAGGCACCAGTTCACTGTAACCATTACAGAAAGAAGCTGTTACATGGGATGAATGAGTTAATCATGAATACAAAAGCCTTGTGTTACTGGTGTTAGACTTTAATAATGTTAACACATTAAAATGAAATAAGACAGAAAATTTTAAAAGCTGTAAGCATACACTGCTACTTTTTTATTATTAGCTCAGACCACAGGGAGAACTAACAATAATAATTAAGTTCCATCCATCCATCCATTTTCCTCCGCTTATCCAGGGTCGGGTTACGGGGGCAGCAACCTAAGCAGAGAGGCCCAGACTTCCCTCTCCCCAGCCACTTGGGCCAGCTCCTCCGGGGGAATCCCAAGATGTTCCCTGGCCAGACGTGTCCCTCCAGCGTGTCCTGGGTCTTCCCTTGGGTCTCCTCCCGATTGGACATGCCTGGAAAAACCTCCAGGAGGCATCCTGCCCAGATGCCTGAGCCACCTCAACTGGCACCTCTTGCTGTGGAGGAGCAGCAGATCTACTCCAAGCCCCTCCTGGATGACTGAGCTTCTCATCCTATCTCTAAAGGACCCTGCGAAGAAAACTCATTTTGGCCGCTTGCATCTGTGATTTTGTTCTTTGGGTCACTACCCAAAGCTTGTGACCATAGGTGAGGGTAGGAACGTAGATCAAACGGTAAATCAAGAGCTTCGCCTTTCTGCTCAGCTCTCTCTTCACCACAACAGACCAGTACAACGCCCACATCACTGCAGACACAGCACCAATCCACCTATCAATCTCAAGCTCCATCTTTCCCTCACTCATGAGACCTCGAGATACTTTAACTCCTCCATTTGGAGCAGGACCTCGTCCCTGACCTGGAGAAGGCATTCTACCCTTTTCCAACTCAAGACCATGGTCTCGGATTTAGAGGAATTGATTCTCATCCCATCTGCTTCACACCCGGCAGCGAACTGCTCCAGCGAATGCTGGAGATCACGTTCTGATGAAGCCAACATCATCACCTGCAAAAAGCAGAGACCTGATCCTTAGGCTAACAAAACGGATCCCCTCACCACCTTGGCTGCACGTAGCAATCCTGTCCATAAAAGTTATGAACAGAATCAGTGACAGAGGGCCTTGGCAGAGCCCAACTCTCACCAGCAATGAGCCCAACTTACTGCCAAAAATGTGGACCAAGCTCTGGCACCGGTCATACAGGGACCTAACAGCCTGCATCAAAGGGCCTGGTACCCCATACTCCTGAAGTACCCCCATAGGGATTTCTGAGGGACGCGGCCTTCTCCAAATCCACACAACACATATAAATTGGTTGGGTGAACTCCCACACACCCTACAGGAGTCCCCTAAGGGTATAAAGCTGGTCCAGTGTTCCACGGCCAGAACAAAAACCACATTGCTCCTCCTGAATCCAAGGCTCTACTATCTGACGGACCCTCCTCTCCAGAACCCCTGAATAGACTTTACCAAGGAGGCTCAGGAGTGTGATCCCCCTAGTTGGAACACACCCTGCAGTCTCCCCACGCGATATTGCAGACCCACGTCAGCCAACACAGCCCTACAACATCCAAAGCCTTAAGGAACACTGCTGCTTTTTTTTTTTTATTAGCTCAGACCACAGGGAGAACTAGCAATAATAATTAAGCTGAGATAATCTATTAGCTTTTGTTGAGCCAAACGTGTAAAGGGAAAACAACAAAATAGCATAATTCTGGAATAATTTAACATAAATTGTCAATGAACATGTTAGATTTACACATACCCAATAATAAAGAATAATTTAGCTGTGACACACTTAGTTTTGGCATGTTTTGCTTCTCAGCATACAGTTGCAGGTTTGTCACCCATCTGGGGCCCTCCTGTGAGGATTTTGCATGTACTTTCACTGCCTGTGTAGGCTTTTTCAGATCAAAAACATTCACAGATGAACTGGTCATTCTGGATTGGCCCTCAGTTTGAGTTTGAATGGTTGCTTGTCTCTTTGTGGTCCTGTGATGGACCCCACCTCTTACCTGTTGGCCACTGGAGATGGGCACCAGCTCAATTCTGCAAAGTATCAAGCAGGTCTAGAAAAAGAATGGATGGAAAATGTAACATTTTTATTTTATGCATGCACATTGCTATTTCAGACCATCAAACGTGCCTTTCAGAGCGAAGCAAAACGGCTTAGGGAACAGTTTTTGGGTTATTCATCTTTTGGCATCATTTGACTAGAGTTGACAGAGGATTATGCTTCAATCAATGCAGTCCTTTAACTGGTTTTCAATCTTGGCCTTTTACAGAACTTCTCTTCTGTTAAACTCGCGTTTATGTAATGGCCTCTAACATTTACAAGACTACAGGGTCTGCCGGGCTGGAAGGAATCCAAACTGATTTCTCCTACATTCAATAGGAAGAAACTGAAGTAATCTTCTTGGAGTAGACCATTTTTAATTTCTACTAATATTATCTTCACATGCAGCCCTTGAATGTTCAGATGGCGCTCTTTTCCTCTGTAGTATCTTTGTGCAGAATTCTCTTTTCCTGTCTGATGCGCATGGCGTCTCTGTGACTGATTTCTGCTGAACATTCACTCTGTTCCACTTTGTGCACACAGGCGTCCCTGACTGGAAAGAAAATATTCTCAAAGCCATGGAAAAAGCAAATGCGATTGGGAACCTTTTTTCTTGGTATTGGTGTGACACTAATTTACTTCCCCTCACACTTCCAAGGCAATTAGCTTTGAAGCTTCTCAGAAACTATTCTTGCACGAGTCGATAGCTTGCACGGCAAGTTAGAATTTAAGCCGGCCCATTGGGCGACAGCTGATAAACATATCAAATGAGGTTACAGTGAGAAAAAGAAACCTAAAAGAAAAGAAAATTACTTTGTTATACTGGGTGCCTTGCCCTTCATTATTGGCAATGGGGCTGCAGGAAAATGATTAACCTGATGATCAAACATGTTTTCCTAACTTTATGCTGTATGATGCAAAATGACGCCATTTATGTAATTCTTTATTGGGGTTTGTAATGTTAAACACTAGTTTACAGAAGAAAAGACAAAATTCTGAACATGTTGATGCCTAATTTTTTTGGTAGTTTCCTGTCAAACCAATTTAAAGAAACATCAATAACAACAGATGGGAAAAAAGCAAATGCAGAGAAGCAGCTGCAGCTCACCTGATCTCCTCTTGTGTGTTGATAATATACGATAATACATATTGGGGCTCAGTTTTAGTAATTTGGTCATTTAAATTTAACCTCCTGAGACCCAGAGAAAAAAATGTCTTTAGTTGTCTTTTTTTATATGATTTTCTGTCTATTTAGACCAAAATGAACACCTTACCATTTTACTTTTTTAAACTTATTTTTTTATTTTAATTTTACAACATGTTCATTGTAGAGGACAATTTCCATCAAATTACAGATTAATTAAAAAATAAAATCTGATGAATGTAACCCTAGAACTAGGGCTGCCACGATATTAGGAAAACCTGCGATATGCGATAACAGTGCTTAATATTGCGATATCGATATTACTTGCGATAAATGAATAAATACTTAAATCTGCAGTTTCTGTATATATACTTTAAAATAGCAAAAGATTATTTGACTTGCTTATCCTCGCTCCATAAAATGTTGTTGCTGCTGAGGAAAAAAGGGGACTTCCCAGCATGTGAACATATCAAATGATGCATCACTGGAAAGCCCAGGATGTCCTCTCAAGAGCACTGTAGAGCTAAATGGGGTAACTCAAAAGAGTGAAAGAAGACAAAGGTGAACGGAATTGTCCACTACAGAGGACACAACTGACTGGGTCTCTGGAGGATATGTAAAAATGGTTTATGTGCAATCGAATCAAACTTGAACCCTTTAAATTACCTCATCAGCCTGCTTAGAGAGAGACTAACCAGATCATTGTAATATTCAGTTTGTAACACAATTCAAATTGGGCTCTTTTAGTCTTTTCATTCACACGGTTTCAAAGACGTTTATATTACATAAAGGTCATTGTTGGCTCGGGGCTTAGGAGTTGGCCATGCAATCAGTGGGTTGCTGATTCGAACCCCAGCTCCATCCATGTCAGTCGTTTCCTTGGGCAAGACACCTAATCCGTCTTGCCTGCTGGTGGTGGTCATAGGGATCAGTGCCATTAGTTATGTTGTTGTCTTGTTTCTGTCGGTGTGCCATAGTGAGTGAATGGGTGAATGCATGGGTGTAGTGTAAAGTGCTTTGGAGTCCTCTGACTTAGACAATCACCATACCATTTACCACTGTTGCTTTGCAAGCAAGGAGGTTGCATGTTCACCACGTGACTTTCTGAATAGAGTACCCCACCTTTCTCGCAATGAACTCTGACGATTGCTTCTTGCAAATCCTGAACAGGAACAAGCAGGTAAAAAATGCCTTTGACCAATTTATACACTTTGATTTATGACAAATGTATGATTAACATTGGGTTTTATAAGTTATTAGTTCCAGACCCACTGACTATCCATTAGGGAAATGATTGCTGAGCCACAACTGCACCATGTATGGTTGTCAGATGTTTTCATTACAGTTGATCAAAGGAAAATTACCTGTGCAGCAATGGTAGATGGATCTCATTTTGTTATAGAATTGAGAAGAAACACAACAAGCTTCAAAATGATTGAGGAAAAAGGAATAGACGTTGTGGCAAGTCGAGGCCTCAATGGTGCCATTGGTCATCAGTGCACTTGAGGCTGTCACCCCAAAACTGGGAGAGTGGCTCCAGTGATCCCAAAAATCTCAGAGATCTCTGCCCAAGAGTATTTTTCTTGGGACAGCAAAGATGCACAAAAACTCAAGTTCTCAGGCCTAGAGGGATACGCTTGAAATGGATCAGTCTTAGAAGTCTTCAGGACTACAGCAGCCCACGTGGGAGAGAGGAGAAAGGTTTGAAAAACCTGATCTTTTATTTTATTTTACCATTTTGGAAAGAAAATTATTCAAAACACATTAAAAGAATAAAACAATCACAATTTCCACCTATCCATTATCTAAACCCCTTTATACGCACTAGGGTCACAGAGAGCTGATGCATTTCTCCAGCAGTCATTGGACGAAAGGCGGGGGACACCCTGTACAGGTTGCCAGTTCATCACAGGTCCACACAAACAACCAGTTACTCACCCGCTCACATATAGAGCCTACAATTAACCTGACATGCTCCGGAGTACCCGGAGAAAACCCAGGCATGCTTAGGGAGAACAAGCTAACTGTGCAGAAAGCTTCAATCTACGACCTTACTGTAAGTAAGTGTGTAATGCTAATTTCCGGGTTCCGACCGGAAGTATAGTTTAGTTATTTCCAGGTAGTATTATGCTAATGAAAATATGTGGTAAATGAGAGGATAAATTAAGATATTGTAAAATTTTGCTTTGATTGGTGTGTTTGTGTGTGTTTGTGTGTGTGTATGTGTGTGTATCAACCCCCACCCCCTCGATCGAAATGGATGAAAGTAAAGCGATATAGCTGCTAGAAAACAGGTGAATAGCAGCACATCTGATTTTGTTTCTACTCAATAACATAAGTGTTATCCATTTATGTCAGAATATAAAAATGTGCAGTTCGCCTTGTATTTAAGGTAAAGACGCAAATTGTGTACATAAGACTTATTTCTTTCTTGCCACCAGCTCCAGCTGGTTGTCCTGTTTACTACAACAAAGATGGCGAACGCCGTGACATCACTGAAATCGCAGCCGGCTAGTTTCACTAAACGTCTGTAAACGACCCCGGATAATAACAACAAAGCACGTCCAAGACGCTCCGAAACTAACAGGGAATAGCGCTAGTGATTCATACCAAATCACTGGTGAAATGAAGGACTTTAGTAACAGATAATGCCTTATTTAGAGACTGCACTGCTGCCATAACAACTCCCATTATGGATATACGCGGATCGTACATGGATATTTCCTGGACTCCAAATAGCACCAAAGTTCTCTGGGCGAGTAAATGAATGCATTATAGTAGAAACAAGGTCCTGGTAGCAAAAAAAAAAAAAAAAAAAATTTAGTTACCATTTAATAATAATACGAGTGTGTCACGCCCCTTATAGTCAAGTTGACACTAGTTAGCACAGCCGTGTCGTGTACTCACCTTCATAGTTGTGCACATACTAGGATATGTACAATTTAAATCCCTTTTCTCATTTGCTTTGTGGAGCAGATGAAAAAGTGTCAACAATATGACGATCGTCATCGAAATTCCCAAGGGATCTGGAAAAGTACAGTTCACTGCATGCACGTCCATGTTGACACCACTGTGAAGGGGACAGGAAGTACCACGGCTCTCTGGAGTTCATCAACCGGAACTAGCGTTTGCTATCGTGCACAGGGTCCGTTGCAAACTCATGGAAGTGTTAAACCAAACTGAAAATAAGCCAGATCTGGACATTCCTAAAAACGGCAATTACAAGTGTAAATGTTATATAGTTTATATAAAAAAAACATAAAAACATGGAGACTGTTTTTAATTAAAAAAAACTTTGAATTATTGACCATGATAAAACTGTCTCCCTTAGGATTTTTATTTTCTTTGCTTAAAAATGTTTATAAATGCCACAGTGACCCTGAAGGTTGTTTTTGTGTGTTATAGGAAACATTGTCATTTATAAGGACACACGATGCTAAATAGGCCAGATGAACTATTCATCAACATGACGGACTCTCATGAAGCATGTTTTGACACATCTGTTTCTACTCTAACTGCACCAACCCTTTGGTTTATGAAGGGAAATAAAAAAAAGGTAAAGTGAACACACCATATTGTTTACAATAGGCAAAATATTCTCAAATTAGATGAAATCCAGAGTTTTTAGCTAGGGGATGCTTTCAAAATAAATCCTATTTCATGATTATGTATCCGATCTTGTTGCCGGGTTCACGTGGGCATTTATCTGCACAAATAAAAACACACAAATCTCCAGATGTTGCCACCTTGTACGCAAATGAAGCATACACATATTTAAAACATTTATTGCAGTAGCTTTATACCTGTAGAGTAGTAACAAGGATTAACTGTTTCAGTATGTGATGTCAAACACCCTCACGACTAACAAACATACTGCGATAAGCAAACCACTCCATCCCACTAAACATCTTTTAATATTGTGACAGAAATATGAAAGTGCTTTACAAATCAAATAACTCCTTATGAACAACTTAACTCCAACAGTCCTCCCTCCAAAAACATTGTAAGGAAAAATAAGACACAAAAATAACTGTTTAAGCTATATCTTGTAGCATGCTGATCCATGGTGTGTTTGCCTTCCATGCTTTACGAACCGATCTTTTTGGACAGTGTAGACATGATCACGGAGAAATGTTCTTTCATGGTTGGCCCACAATGTGTACATGCCGTTTTTCAGATTGATTGATTTTTGCACTTCTCCACCTGCCGTGATTATGTCTCAGAAACGGGCAGATATTCAATGCATAAGGCGTTTGAGCTTCAGATGGGAGTTTCTTTACAGCCAACATGTTCTGGTCACTGAAATCAGCACAATTCAGTGTTTGATGAAAGATCATGAAGGCACAGTGATTTGAATCGTTACCCTAACCTGTGTTTTCTCATGAATGGAAAATAAATCGGTGGAAACATTACATAAATATGTATATTTATATACATATGTCAGTAAATTGTAGGTTCTACTGAGAAACTGCACTCAGTTAAATCACAATTTGATTAAAATCTATACAGTAATAAGAGCAACCTTAGATAAAACATTTAGCCATTTACAAATATATTGCTATTTAATTGTACTAAACACTTTCAAAATTGGTTTATAGTGGAGAGTCTTCAGAGCTTTCCATTTTTATAATGCACATATTGAGCATTGACATCCTTCATACAGCTTTTTTCTAGTTTTTGCTTTTTTTTAACAAAAAGAAACAAAAGTTTGTCTTTATGATTTTTGCAGAACTAGAAGGAAAATATTATGGAATATGGGCAACGATGCCTAAAATACAGGGTGGAGTTTTGTTTCAAAACCAACCATTTTTTTTAAAGCAACACTCCGCAACTTTCACACCTTAAAATAATGTTTTTTGTAAAGTTTTGGCAGCATACTATCTATTATGTTCATTTTTCATACCTGTGATAGTGTTAGGGGGTCCCACGTCTGTTTACTGCACTATACGTATTTTGAGTGGCGAGCCGCCACAGGAAGTACCGACTGTGGCTGTGTCCAAATCCAGGGGTTGCGTGCTCATGAGTTCGGATTTTAAGACCAGTGACGTCACAGCGCCGCGTCAAAGACCGTCCAAAGTCCAAGAATGCTCAGAATACGGTCTTGAAATGCGTTCTTCTTTTCCTCGATTTTGAGAACGGGTGCGGTGTAGTCTCCGTGGTTTCCTCACCTCCATAAATCCCGTTATGCACTGCGAGATTGATTTCTGTAGAAACGGGAGACGCAGCAGTACGACTAGTTTATTCAAATCTGACTGAACAAAAAGTCAAAGCCTGAAGTGGTTGTGTTTTTAGGCGTTTCCCATTCTCATTAGGCCTGTAATGTGTTTTTGTATTCTTGTTCTTAATTACAGTTCATAAAATTGGTAAATCATAAAATAAAGTATACAATTAACCGTGAATAATCCAGAATCGTGGATCCATATTTTGTAATAGATTTTTTTTAAGGAGTTGCTAGGTGACAGGAGTAGAGGCGGGACTTTTATTTAAGGCTAGAATGTCCACATTCACAGCTGTTAACATCCGGTCTAAGCGGTCCCTGGATTTGGACACAGCCTGCGTGTTGCTTTACAGCAGAATATGGCTAGCCAAAGGGATAAAAAAAGCGTGCTTTATGTCCGCCAAAATGTGCGTCTTGAACGTGCGTTTTGACGCCAAAGGGGGCAAAAAAACGCGTGTTCTAAAAGCGAGCATTATGTCCGCCAAAACGCGTGTTCAAGAAGCACGTTTTGGCGGACATAATGCTCACTTTTAGAACACGCGGTTTTTGGATTGCTTTGGCTTGCCTTAGTAGCATAACGTAGATCCGTGGTTTAGCAATGGCAGATCCACCAAAGAAAGCTAGAAATCCCTCATCAGAGGAATCTAAGGAAAGAAAGAGAACACGATAGAGCCAGAGCAAAGACCAGAGTTAATATTGGGCCGTCTTTTCCTCGCTGAAGAGCTCTTTTAGAAAGAACGGCATGAACTACGGACTCTAACCTAGCAGTGTTGCTAATGGCTAGGTAAGTAATAAATGATTTCACCAGGGTTATTGTGTTTGGTCGGGCATAAAGTTGTTATACATTCCTGATAAAACTATTCATTCAACCTGTGGAGGTGGAAAAGTTTGTTTTCGTTGTTTTGCCTGACATTAGGAATGTAAACATGCCTCTTATGCCCGAGAGTGATTTCGCAGCAAGCCTCTAGAGGGTGATAGAGAGCATATATCCGCAAAATTCAGGAGTGTGGCTTTAATAATTGGGTAAATGCTTTCTTGTATGATACTCTAAATAATTTTTCCAGTTGAAATCCCAAATCCAGATGAACCATCATGATGACAACAGTCACAAACTCTTCTACCTACTGTGGATATTACAGATACATGATTGTGGTTAATAAGTCTTATTTACAAACACGGAGACAATGACGGAATAAACAAGTGTCTACAAACAGTGTTATTTAGAACAACACTT
Organism: Aphyosemion australe; assembly: GCA_006937985.1. Taxonomy (NCBI): domain Eukaryota; kingdom Metazoa; phylum Chordata; class Actinopteri; order Cyprinodontiformes; family Nothobranchiidae; genus Aphyosemion; species Aphyosemion australe. The sequence goes on along the minus strand of SSNS01000310.1, from coordinate 635,430 downwards.
TCTGAAATGTAGTAAATTTTCTTTGACTGTGTTGATTAATATAGTCCTGAACAACTCAATAATAATCACACCACAAATATTGGTATATATTGGTCAGCCAGTAATTTTTTCTTCTTTTTTTTCAGTTTTATGCAAGTTCTTCCTCCACGTGTCCATTTCATACATGAAGTGGACAGGAAATGTCATTTAACACTGAAGAAATCCACTGAGGATCACAAAGAGGTTTCTCTGTAGAGCAGTAGTAACATTTCATTGTGAAGAACAAAGCATCAGCACTTTTTTTCCCCTGGCCTACACAGTACATGTGGCTATTAAACCGCAGCAGAAGCATCAACTTAAGAGGAAAGAGATGAGACGAGAAATAAAGCAATGGAGCTCAGGTACGCCACCTGTTTACTCTGTCTGGATGTGAGGGTTCCTAACGGAACTGAAGCAAAGTCCATCTTATAGCTGCTGGTCCTTTGGGCTGTCTGGGCACGAGGCCGACTGGCAGGACTTCAGACTCACCAAAGGAATATCAGCAATGCCACTGCTGCCGAAGTGTCCCTCTCCGCTGCCAAACTGCTTCCTGTCGCCAAAATGCTCCGAGCGTCCGGTCTCATTTTTCCAGGTTCTGGACAGAGTATGTCCATTAAGAAGTTTGTCCTTTGGACCCCATTCCCGCTGAGACCCAAAGCTGGACATGGGCGACTTGGGCTGCTGGTATGTTCCTAATGTGGGAGGCATCCAACAGTTGTCTGAATGTCCCAGGACAAGGCACTCCTGTGTGCACATCTCTGTAGCTTCCACAAGGCCACGTGGTCCCAGGGGGCCGTCTGAAACAGAACAAGATATCAGTTTACATTAGGAATTGCTTTAAGATCTGTTTTTAAATATAGTTAAACCTAGACTTAAGGGCCACCATCCTGCATGTTTTAGACAGTTTTCTGCTCCAACACAACTTTTTTTTTAATCAGTAAGTTATTAAAGCAACACTCCGCAACTTTTACACCTTTAAATTATGCTTGTTTGTAAAGTTTTGGCGTCATACTATCATCTATTATGTTCATTTTCGTACCTGCGATAGTGTTGGGGGGGGGTCCCATGTCTGTTTACCGCACTATACAGTTTTTGAGCTCCGGGTCGCTACCGGAAGTACTGACTGGGTGTTGCTTCACGGTAGTATATGGCAAGCCAAAGGGATAAAAAAAAGTGTGCGCTCTAAACATGCGTTATGTTCGCCAAAATGCACGTCCTGAACATGCGTTTTAACGCCAAAAGGGGCAAAGACTCACTTGTTCTAAAAGCGAGCATTATGTCCGCCAAAACGCACGTCTTGAACGAGCGTTTTGGCGGACATAATGCAAGTTTAGAACGCGCATTTTTTTTTATCCCTTTGGCTTGCCATAATTGTATAACGTAGACCCGCGGTTTAGCAGCGGCAGATTCACCAAAGAAAGATAGAAATCCCTTATCAGAGGAATATAGGAAAAAAAAGAGAAAGTGATAGAGGGATACCAGAGTTATTATTGGGCCGTTTTTTCCTCGCTGGAGAGCTCTTTTAGAAAGAACAGCATGAACTACGGACTCTGACCTAGCCGTGCTGCTAATGGCTAGGTAAGCAATAAATTATTTCCCTGGGGTTATTGTGTTTTCTCGGGCATAAAGTTGTTATACAGTCCTGATAAAACTATTTATTCAATGTGTGGAGGTAGAAAAGTTTGTTTTCATTGTTTTGCCTGACATTAAATGGCCTGTATTTGTATAGCGCCTTCTTAGGGTTCTACAACCCCCCAAGGTGCTTCACAACACAATCAGTCATCCACCCATTCACACACACACTCACATGCTAGTGGGGGTGAGCTACTGTGTAGCTACAGCTGCCCTGGGGCGCACTGACAGAGGTGAGGCCTGCCGTATACTGGCGCCACCGGTCCCTCTGACCACCACCAGCATTAGGAACGTAAACATGCCTCTTATGCCCGAGAGAGAGATTTGATTTTATGACAGTGACGTTATGCAGCAAGCCTTGAGAGGGCGACAGAGAGCATATATCTGCAAAGTTCAGGAATGTGGCTTTAACGGCTTTTGCAGTTTTTGAAAACATGCTGAACAGATAATTCAACTACTGAATCAGATGTGTTGGAGCAAGGAAACTACTAAATCATGCTAATTATCAGCCTTCTAAATTCCACATTGGTCAACACTGCTTCAATATGTTTAATATGAATACAGGAGAGCCTGAAGAGGAAGTCGGTCATTCTTCTGCCTGGACATAAATTCAATAACAATAATGAACTCTCACAGTTGGCATGTGGTGTGCAACACTTACGGTTGCATAAAGCACCACACAGAGTGATAATGCACAAAACCCAAGAGACAACCAGATAAATTCCTCAAATGAGGAAGATGACCGAGCAGACATCTGGGGAGCTGTTAAGAAAGACCGATAATAGAGCGAGAAAGAGGCTGCGATCATGCGCTGTACAGAGCACGGGAACCAGTTACAGACCTGCCATTTATGTGACATTTTGCTGTTTTTTTCCCCGTGTATTGTTAGATAAATGGCTATGAACGCATCACTTTCATGATATCACTGATGGCATTTCTTGAAATGTTTTAATCTAAAAATACTAGAAAATTATAGCAAAATGTTTTATGCATCTAAGTATAGACATGCATGCAGGAATTTTCAGTTATTGTATAATAAAAAAATCTAATTATAAGTATTGGATGTCTGCATTTCACTTTGCTTTCACCAAATGCCAGCTAGTGATTATCAAGGACCCTTTTTCTGTGCTTTTTTCTCAGTGTGATAAACATAACCATTTGCATGTTGACTGGTACAATCAGTGGCCCCAGTGGGCAGTGCAGGATAATTTGAATCAGCCATTTTCTCTCATTAATCTCTACATACTGTCTCGATGAGAAAATCCACAGACAAAGCCTGATTGAAATAGCACTTGAGGTATTGAACACAAGGGGTACAAAATCTATACATGAACACCAAACCTTTTAATAGTGTCCTGCAAACAAGCAAATGAGCAGAGAAATCCATATAGAGTAGGCTGTGTCTCGAAAATGATTTCAATTCCATCCTCTAGTGTTGAAGTAGGCTTGTAATGTAACACTCAATCAAATCTGGTAAATTAATCAAATATAAACAAGGATATTATTCATTTAAAGCTGACATTGCTACAGTTGTAATGAAGTGACATGTTTGAAATGCAACATTTCAGTTTCATTATGGGACACAAAGGAGCAGAAACCTTTTTTTGTTATGAGAACAACTCAAGTATTGGTTTTCACAAAGTTTGCAGATTCATTTCACCATTTTTTTTGTAAAATTACAAGTGCTTCATCAGTTCCAAAGACCTTCATTGACACACATTATAGAATGAGTCAGTATTTGCAGTGCCGGTCTTTCTAAGATCATCCTGATGTGATGTCACTCTAGCCTAGAAATCTAGACAAACCGCAGTCAGCAGTGATTTTATTCTTCCTGGTTTTCAGCTCTTTTACAAAAATGTTATTTTTGGTTTTCATACTGATAAGAATGCTTACTTTTTTGTAAATTTGTTTTTAGCAAAATATCATATAAATAAAAGCAAGGTCGCTGGCAGAAAACCAGAATTTTTGGTTTTAAAAATTGAGCTAGGACACTATATAGGAGTGATCTCCTCGTCAAAAAACAATAAGGCTCTCAGGACTGTTGATGTATGTAATCAGTTGAAAGTTTTTACCTAATGTTAGCTACGATTTGATACTTTTGCTGGTGTTTTGTTAAACCTCTTTGTACGCTTTTCGTTTTGTTATTGTATTTATTTTTGGTTTCTTTGTATGTTTTGTAATTTTCTTACAACACAATAAAGTTTGAAAAAAAAAATGCAGCCAGCACACATAGGTGGGCCCCATATGGGATCTATATGGGCAAGCCATATGGGTCCCAACAGGGTTCGTCCGCGGATTCCACGGTGGCCCCATCGGGGTTTGCCCAGAAAAATAGTTGCCCACATAGATTTTAATGGGCCCTACATGGGTTTTCAAGGGTTTGACTCAAACACCAGCAAACCCCTGTGGGGCCACCATGGAAACAGCGAACAAACCCTGTTGGGACCCATACGGCGTGCCCATATAGATCCCATATGGGGCCAACCTATGTGTGCTGGCTGGGAATTCAGAATACTTTAATGTTGGAGTGACACGAGTGATTGTGGCACTTGTGTCTTTTTCCCTGGACAATTCTTCCTGGATGTCTTTGAAATATTGAACAAATTGTACACATCTGCTTGTTTTGGAGTGTGTGTGTGTGTGTGGGGGGGGGGGGGTTAGATCAATTCTCTTATCATTCATTACATCAGGTCACTTTTGGGGATTTATGCAAGCTGCCATTATTAAAACTGAGGCAGCAAACTTTGTGATAATTAACATTTTAGTCATTTTTAAATTTCTTTATAAATAGTCTTTTGTTTGAGCCAAACTTCACAGTATTCTTCCCTTTCAGCAGACAAAACAGTCAGCCCACCACATTTCACTCATTCTCTTTTCACTAGCTTTATGCAAAAACAATACAAAGAAATGCAGCATTTAGTCTAGCTCGCCGAAAATGTTTGCCTGTTTAATTCAAAGGAGACCGTTGGAGGTTGTATCTTCTGAAATTCTGCTTTTCTCCCTTTGGCAGATTCCTTTTGGCTGTGCAAGAAGCTCAGGCTGCCATTGAACTAATTATTTTAAAAGATTTCTTCTATGTTCACCACTTTACCGTTTTTAATATAAATGTTCATGTTGTGGCTCTGCCTGATATTTTCCCTTCATGCAAAAAAGCTTTTTTTCCCCCTTTGAAACAATTCTTGCCTGTCAGCTGAGCAAAATTATCATCAACATTTACAACTCGTGGTTATTTTTCACAATATTTATCTCTAGTAGAAATGACTCATCATGCACCTCGATTGCTCTTGATGTCAGCGGTAGAGTTTTGTGTTTTCTTCATTTGCAGTTTCATTAGCTCTAATGCAGCTGCACATTCAAATTCATTAATTGTGAATCAGTCACTGTTGGAAGCCATGTGACTTGGAAAAGCCCCAAGAAAGTCAAGTGACATCCTGCGACTTGGAAGAGCTGTGGACAGACGATAAGCACAAACACGCCATGACACTACCACTGTAGATAAGAGGCTGCTGGGCATGAACTCCATTGTGCTCCGGCTTGACAAACAAACCCGTAAATCTGAAACAGATTCCCGTTTGGCCTCGGAGATATATACAAGAAAAATAAATAGAGGATGCCTTTCTCTGATTTTTGAGGTGTTTTCAGTAAAACCATTACTGTTTATGCTTACACTACCATGATACGACACATTTATTGTGTAATTATGACAGAAAACAAGTACAGAATATCACAATAAAACAAATCTATTGATGAAGTGATGTGCTTAAAGCAAAAGCCAGCCACAATACACGCAAGTAAAATCATTTAATGATTTTGTTGGAGGTGTAAATAAACTGTAAACACAACAAAATGTTTTCTTTTCCAATAAATGTGCTGAAAAAGTAGCTTTTATGGGGATCATTTTAAAATTGGACATATTTAAGCTAGTAAAAAGTATAAATACATTAACATTTTAAAATAAGAGGCTAAAGAATTATCAGATATAAATTTAACCTATTTAACATTTAGTACGGGGACTTTTCCTAATTTGGAGGTGTTCCTGTGCTTTAAAACATTGCAATTACATAGACTTATTTTTTCAACACATACATTTTCAAGTTACGCTACATTTGCTCTGAGTTTTTTTCTTTCACTTACAGTTTTTGTAAATGTACAAAATACATATCATTAACTTTATTTATGGAAAATGTTAATGCATGTGTTCAATAGCCAAAACTGGACAAATATCCCCAAAAATCAAATCACAAATTTTACCTATGAAAGCGATCTTCAAGACCACAATCACCTGACAGGCTGGATATGAAGTCTCCTGATATTGCTGACGTTTATTCATTCTCAGATTAGTTGACAGAGACGGGTGTGTTTGCACCTCTAACAATAGCCCCGTTTCCTTTATCGGAACTTCGGGGTAAATTTACCGGAAGTTCCCCACGTGCGCTTGTCTCCACTTGACCGGACCGAGTACCTGATCATGGGTAGGTACTCGGAACGGCTGATGGAGTCGCTGAGCGGAACCTTTGGTTAACTCACGCTGATTGGTTGTAACTCAGTAGGAAATTACATCAGCAGTCGACGTTCTCCAAAACAACCGGCAGTAGTAAACTTAGAAGAGTTGCTAGTGAAGCAGAATGGAAGCAAACGGAATAAGCGATCGTCTTTAAAATTAAACTCCCGACACCGGAACACAAGGCGGAATTCCCCCACAGCTGTTACTAAACTCTGCACTGGAAAACACTGAGCAATTCCCCCACTGTTAAACTCCGCACCGGAAAACACCTTGGAATTTCCCCACATCGCCTTAATTCACGGGGCTTTGTTGTCTCAAAGACCGCTGTAAAAACTGAGCTTCTGGTCTTTGAACGCCACATTTTATATCGCACAGCTGCTCTCCTCCTCTGAATGGATTAAATTATGATAAACTTCAACAGAATAAATACTTTTAATGTTATTGTTACTGTGGACGCTTTCTGGCGCTGATCAATGACATCACTCACTGCCGAAGCAGTCGCGATATGCTGACGTCTGTGCAAAGTCCTGAAAGAGCTGAATTTGAATAGAGACAGAACAGCTGAGAGGACTGGGACATTGAATCTCCCGGTCTTTTCCCAGTCCCAGGATTTACCCTGAAGTTCCGATAAAGGAAACGAGCCTAATAAATCGCTTGGGGTTAGGCAGTGCCATCATGTTAAAGCCACATTCCACAACCTCAAAATAATGTTTTTTGTAAAGTTTTGGTGGCATCCACCAAAACGCACGTTTTGGCAGACATAACGCGTGTTTAGAACGCGCACCTTTTTCACCCCTTTGGCTTACCATATTAGTATAATGTAGCCCCGCGGTTTAGAGACTTGAGCAACGGCAGCTCCACCAAAGAAAGCTAGAAATCCCTCATCAGAGGAATCTAGGAAAAGGAAAAGAGAATGCGATAAAGCAAGAGCAAAGACCAGAGCTATTATTGGGCCGTCTTTTCCTCGCTGGAGAGCTCTTTTAGAAAGAAAGGCATGAACTACGGACTCTAACCTAGCCGTGCTGCTAATGGCTAGGTAAGTAATAAATGATGTCACCAGGGTTATTGTGTTTGGTCGGGCATAAAGTTGTTATACAGTCCTGATAAAACTATTTATTCAATGTGTGGAGGTGGAAAGGTTTGTTTTCATTGTTTTGCCTGACATTAGGAATGTAAACATGCCTCTTATGCCCGAGAGAGATTGATTTTACGACAGTGACGTTACGCAGCAAGCCTCTAGAGGGCAACAGAGAGCATATATCTGCAAAGTTCAGGAATGTGGCTTCAAAGTGCATTTACAATTAAGCAAAAAACTCAGTAAGGCCATAATTCTTATTTTTGTGGTCAGGGTTCCAAGATTTGTATAAAATATATATTTTTGTATATTGTAGTTCTTTGTCTCAGCAGTGCCTGTTGCTAATACGGAAATGCTCTCTCTCTCTCTCTCTCTCTCTCTCTCTCTCTCTCTCTCTCTCTCTCTCTCTCACACACACACACACACACACACACACACACACACACACACAAATAGCCAGTAGCTGGTTTTTGGTGCAGAGCCCCTGAGTGCTTTAAATAACATTGAGGCACAGGTGTTGAGGAAAGCAAGGGATTCAGAAGTGTGTCAGATGGTGCTGACTTTTGCTTACAGCACTGTGCAAATAATGCAGATGTCCACAAAGACAGATACACTGAAGACAAAGAAACCATTAGATTGCCTCCTGATGCAGTGCCATTAGGATATGCTGGAGGCAAGCCTTTTTTCCATGGCTTCCACCGAATTAAAAAGAGCCGTGAGGAATAGCTGTTTAATGATGGACACTTTGACCAAGCAGGATTTAAAGCCTCTCTTTCTGTCCTCCTACTCAGCATCAACAGATCAAAGGTTAGAGGAGGAGAAAACCATGCTCACTGCTGACCAGAGGTTGTTTGCAACTAGAAGGGAGTATTCTTGTTTTACTCTTCTGGCTATTACTAATGAGATAACGTTTGGCTAATTAATTGGATGCACACTATCAGTGCTGATGTGCCGGTCCCACACCAACAACAGCCTCCTGAATGACGAGAGAGCGGGTAGAGAGGGGGTGTGAGAGTGATCGAGTGTGGGGGATTTTGTGTCCAGAGGGCTTGTTTATTTATCCATGCTGTTAAGCGTGCCCAGATGTTGTTATTTGGGGATAAATGAGGCTTTGTCTTGGCCCAGCGTCCAAGGCTTAAGGTTCCATACCAGTGTCTCCAGCTGCTGCTCCAAAAGTCCACCTGATTCGTCTGGCAGATTAATTCTGTGTGCCTTGATTCCGTGTGGATATTTCCTCTGACCTTTTGATCCTCCTCAACAAAACCTACAGAAAATGCACAGCCAACTCATTTCTGATACGCCGTAATACGACTACAGCCTGTATACAGATCGGCCTCACGCCAGCAGTGAATGTAACGCAAATAGCTCGGGGAAATGTGCAAGTGCTCTATGGTAGTTGGTGTCCAACAAGGCATAGAATTACAACTCTATACAGCTTTGCAAAAAAAAAAAACATATGAAAACAGACCCTGTGATCTACAGTAAAGGCTATCTGGGGTTGGATAGATATAATAGTGAGCGAAGCAGAACAGAGCAACACGCTGGATGCATTCTCTGGAGAATAGCAGTCTCACTGATGGATCCTTTCTAGTGCTCCCTTTGAGGCCAGGCAGCAGCTTCTCATGAGATGAGATGAAGGGCAGGGGGGAGTCGAAATAGAAAATGAAGACAAAGCTTGAATTTGTGAGAGAAAGGTGTTTTGGGAAAAAATAAGAGAATTGAGTAAAACGGAGAAGAAAAGGGGAGTATAAACGAGGAAAAACAGAAATCTCAAAGCTCGTCAAGGACCGACATTTACATAATTTCAATGATCACTGATAAATCTTATTGGCTTAGACCTCACTCACCACTGTTCTCAGATCAATTTGTAATTCTAATATTCTGCTAAATGTTCTCTCTTGGAACCACTTCTTTCAAGGTTAAGAGAAATATTGTGGATAAGGAAATGAGTGTCTTAAAACCTTGTGTATCTTGACAGCTTAAGAAATAGCGTTTGTGTACTTTTTGTTTAAAAAATTATAAACGACAGTAATGAGGGGAAAAATAAGGACAATCTGTATCTTTAGTAAGACATGTTGCAAGGTGAGGATGTATTTCTGAGTAATAGTTGCATGATTTGTTGCTCAAATATCATAAATCAGAATAAATCTGCATGTGGTCTGAAATCATCCTGAACTTTTAGATCATTTTGGAAACATTAACATTCAGTCGTCTGCTGCTCTATTTCACCTTTGGCATAATCTTTGGGCTAATTTAAAACTGCTGTTAAATGTTCATGTAGGAAAATCATCAAAATCCTGCAGCATGTTTGCCCTTCATGTTCTTTCAACTTTCAGTTTTCCTACAAACGTCAAAGTCTCCAGACTTCACGTCCTGATAAACAGAATATTCCATCAAAGTTTTTATTTTAGTAAAGTAGAATTAAAAATGAATCCAAAGTTGTATAAGTCCATATGCACCATTTTTAACATTAGAAACAACATTTCTGAGTGGTGTATTGATGATTACTTTTTGGTAGACGTTTTTGTTTCTTTACATTCTTATGAATGCAGTTTTCTGTTAAAGACAAATGGTCATGCAGATACCAGGTGTGTTATATGTTAAAGAGATACTATGCAGTTTTGGCTTGTTTTTAGCACCTCCTAGTGTTCGTTAGTGAGAGCAACAGTGAAACTTATCTCCTCGCTGTGCGTTTGTCTTTTTAACGCCTTAATCTAACTGCTGAAATGTCTCCTCAGCCTTCATTAGTGTCTACAGGAGCGGTTCATCACTAAATCAAACAAATCAGCTGTGTTCATGATCTAAAACATGCAGGAAACATGCTGGAAGCAGACTGCAGCACCAGGTATGTCAGCTCCACTTTACTAAGTCCAACAGAGACCGGACCGCCACTCTGAAGTTGCAAGTGCGATATTCTGGCTACAGAGGGTGGTGGGGGTCTGAGTGACATTTCATTCACCCTGTAANCCTCCTCAGCCTTCATTAGTGTCTACAGGAGCGGTTCATCACTAAATCAAACAAATCAGCTGTGTTCATGATCTAAAACATGCAGGAAACATGCTGGAAGCAGACTGCAGCACCAGGTATGTCAGCTCCACTTTACTAAGTCCAACAGAGACCGGACCGCCACTCTGAAGTTGCAAGTGCGATATTCTGGCTACAGAGGGTGGTGGGGGTCTGAGTGACATTTCATTCACCCTGTAAAGGGTCATTTTAGCACAAACTGGCTCAAAAATGATTTAAAAATATGAAAAAGTGCATTATATGACTTTAAAGAAGCTAGTAAACGTGCTTGGAAAGGAACATAATTTATCGTATCTCATTTTTCTCCCTGCTGATTTTTTGTCTATATCCAGAGAGGAAGCCTAAAAATTAACTTCCCTCATTTCTCTACCTGTATGGGTCATGCATGACTTCTTTGATCACTTTCATCTAGAATAAAAAAGAACACAAGGTCAAAGAATCACAAAAAGGCTTTTAACTGCTTAGTCGTTTATTTTGCCTTTTTAAATTTTTATTTCTTACATCTAATTTCATTTGTGTATTTTAAATTGGATTTGAATATGTTTGAAGTTGTCACGCCGATTTTAAAATTTGGGGACTGTTTAAAGCTACAATGGCAAATTTGGAAAACAAATTAGCTTAAAACATTTTTGTTTTCATGCCTCTTAACAACATTCTAACATAGTATAGCTATAAATATATTGCGGAGATTAAATCTTGCATTTGTCTACCAATAACACGTTTCAGACCAAAAGCAACAATTGGACCATCCGGTTGTCAGTCTCGCCAAACCGCCACACTTCCCTGGGTCCTCCAGTCATTCCACACTCACATATTTAGCAACAGAACACTGGTGTGAGAGGTTCTCCACTCAATAATATCAGAGAAGGAGAAACAGCCGGCTGCTACCACTTTAGCTTTAGGACAAACTACCAGAGTCCCAAAAAGAAAAACACCATTTGAAGTCACGGACAACAAAAGATGTTTGGACCTAGAAAGCGGTGACTGGTGTTTAGCGCTATCTCGTTTCCTCTGGCATCGTGGGTTTCCGGTCCTGGTGGGCACAGAACCAGGGAAGATACCCGAGAGGAGGGGTGAATGTTCCGTGACCGTGTTTGGTTCAAAACCTAGCTTGTTCTTTGGATTTGCTATAGCAGCTTTAATACTTCCACCGTTCTCTTGCACCTGAAACTCACATTGAATTAATTGCTTTAGTGTGCTACATAAATAAAGCTGCTTTGCCTTTGAAATTTGGATAAAGGTAAGCCATGTTTCCATTTCCTAAAATAAATTTATAAATAATAATTAAAATCTAAAATGTGAATTAATTATTCATTTAGGTTAATCGGAGTATCATGTTTGCTTTGAAGTCAGTTACATACCTTTTCATGACAATAAATAAATGATTTGTTTAAATCTGTTTAGAACCAAATTGATGTTTCCTTTTTATTTCTTTTGGAAAATAAACGTATGAAAAGGGAATACTGAGTGGGTTTTACTTCTCAGATCAAGTTTAACAGCAGCTCTGTACAAGTCTGCTGCCCCAACAAGGGTCATTGAAATGCACCGACGCACAGTGACACGTTACACTTGTTCAAACATGGTGCATTAAGAAATGATTAGGCGGTTCAGCTGGCCTCAGCTGCTAGGCTTCTTGATGGCTGGAGAACAAAGGGCAAACAAAAATAAGATCCAAAACAAATGAGGTGTAACTTGATCTGAATAAACTCCAAGTCCCAGTCCCAGGTATCTGTCGCCGATGCGGCTGACTAAATTCACAGCTAACGTTCGGCGCCCGTGTCCACAAGCTGGAGGAAAATGTGGTAGAAATTCAACTGAAAATTCACATTTAAACATAAACTGTACTTGACTGATAATGTGGACAATGGAGACAAAGAAGGGCAGATTAGGCTGCTGTTTTCTGACTCAGGCCCTTCAGTGCATGCAAAATACCACTTATCAGTTCGGGGAAACCAGTACGCTGTCCTCGTGCAGCAGAGGAGGAAGAGAAAGAGGCTTGATTAATAAGCTGCTGAGGTTTTGCTTTGTGATGCACCAGTAAAAAGACTCGAGGCGACTAAACATTCTAGGAGACATCTTCCACCTCATTTACAGTAAGATACTGTGGTTTTTTTTGGCTCTGCATTGATACCTTTGCCAATAGCCATTATCTGTGCAATCCTTTCCTGACACAATGACTACAGCCCACACCAAAAAACGATGGAGGGCAGGGAGAACGCCTGCAGTGCAGACGCTAAACAAGCCACAATGGACTACACACTACACTGCAAAACATTTTTATTTTTTCCAGAAGACATGTCTTTCCATGACATGAGCTGGCAGAAATCACAGTTTCTTCTGTAACTATATTACTTTGTAGAGGATTAGATGCACCAGTTGAGCTGTGAAAAGTAAATAATGCACATGCATGTTTTACTACATCCCTGCAGCTGAGAGAACTGGAATAAAAATCATATCCCTACTGTAAATGTCAGATTAAAGGTGTTACAATGAGACAGACTTTACATTTTATCAGACAGAAAGCAATGTCAGACTTTTTTCCCCTCTTCTTAAAATACAAATGCATTCATTTAAAGCTAAACATCAAAGCGATGTATTTTTAGTAGACTTGTTATAGGAGATTTGACAGAACGACTGTCTCTAATTCAAGTTTCTGACGCTCAGACTCTCAGTTTTATAAGAATCTGCTGCCATTATCACGTTGCCATCAACCATCTGCTCATCTACTCATCCATGTCCATCTGTTTATCTACCAAACATGACAAAATGAGTAGCTGAAAGGAGAAAGTAGCAATGAAGGAGCATTTATGGTTTACATGTTTCTAGTGTTCAACCCAAATTCAGCTAAAATCTGTGAGGAAAAGTGTGAATTTTAAGGGTCTGTGTGTAAAACAAACAAAAGAAACAAAGCTCTGCTGCAACTATTGGTTCTCATAAGTTAGCAAAAGTTACACACTAAAACAAGAACATGGATCCAAAAACTTTAATTAGTGTTTTTGAGATTTATTAAAAGCCTGTCAGTAATACAAAGCAATTTATGTATGATTAACAACAACAACCAGGGCAGGCCCAAGCCTTTGTAGGGCCCTGAGCAGGTTTCCCTTTGGGGCCCCCCATACCAACAACACCAGATGATTCATCATTCCTAGGCAACACCATTTTTGTAACATGCACACTGTCTTTTGTAATTAGCTTACATCATACAGGTGTTATTAAAGATATTTACCGGAGCAGCAAACCAAAAAAACCACTCAAATTAAATTGCATTTTGAAATGCAGAGTGTTATGTAAGTGTGGTATATTAATTCAACTATTTGAAGAAACACTAGCCAAACTAGCAGACGTGAGAGCGTCTCACGAAGGACATTTTTGAACCACGTAGGGCAATGTCCTCGTGGGCTTCAGATTTGTATCTCATCAGACCCAAACCTTATAATTCAGTTTCTAATGTAAATCTGTGACATCTGTTCTTCTCAGATGTGATTCTAATTAATAAGACAAGCATGTGATCACGGTTTAATTTTTTACACTTTTTGGTGCAATAATAAGTTAGCAGACTGATCTGAATTGTAGCCAGCAGTTGGCATGATGGTGTGGTGCAAATAAGAAACAAACCAATAAGATCAAATTGCAAAAACAGGATGTAAGTGGTAGTAAGGCTGACATTTTAGAAATGACAAATAGGTTTCCAACTTCATACAGTAATGCATAATTGTTTCATTCAATCTGGCTTGCAGGCACAACAGTATAACTGTTACTAAGAAGAAAATAATAGCTGACTTCATGATGCATTATTACTGTAGCATCACTTCCATTTTTAACTATAGAGATCATCAGAATTCAACCATCTGAATGGCAGACAGTAAGAAAAGCATCAGTGTTGTTTAGTGTTTCAGTCCATTTGCTTCATAAAGCGCCACCAACGTCCCTGGTGCTATTCAGGATGTCATAAAATAACAATTATTGATTTTTTTTCAGGAAAGACGACATGTTAAAAAATTGTCACTTTGCTTTGCTGTTAAAGTGTCTTGCATGAATTGCAGTTTTATTATGGTAGCAGAATAAATGTCATGTTGCAGAACGCTGATGGATTTTCGAAAATTACTTCGATGGGGAACTATTTGTAAAAATCCTTTCCTGAGAAGATTTTTTTCAAGACTGATTTCAACAGGTGGATTGTAGATTACGCTGAAGACGTGAATTATGTTTTACTAAAATTCAAAGTTTTGGTGTTTTTGCATTTGCACTTTGAATTTTAATTCATATTAGGAACATTTGATATGAACTATTTTATTTAAGTGGCCCGACACAATCTGCCAAGGTTTTTTTTATTATTAATTATCCCTCTTTGTTAAAGCTGCAATGGCAAACCTGCAAAACACAAACAGTGACGGGCCGTGTTATTGGTTTTTAGATAAATGCGAGAGAACCACTTTATTCATTTTTCCATGTTTTTATACTATATTAGAACATTAAGAGGCATGAAAAAACTTTTTAAGCTCACTTGTTTTGAAGATTTCCCATTGTAGCATTAACAACTATATACTCTACAATGGCAAAAGTTGCTGTAAAAATGGTATAAAAACACAAAAACCATAACAGAAATCTCTAAAAGAACTAAAATGGACAAAAACAAACTGTATATATGTGCAATGGCCTTGTTTACCACAATGTATGCAGAATTTATAGCTAAGGAAAGAAATAATTGGGCCTGTATGGACCAATTGTGAACAGAGCTGCCCATAAACAGCTTGTTGAAGGCAGTTTATATGCAGGTTTATGAAGTGTCCTACTGAGACGACCAACTGCAACACCCCTTTTGTCTGCCCTTCCACTAAATTAGCAGTCTGAGCCTGTAATTATTTCACTGGTACCTGATGAGTATGGCTAAATCACACTATTTGTGACTTTGTTATATGGTTTAAACAACTTATGATCAGGCATAAAACGCATAATTAAAAATGTTATCTATCTTTTTAAATATATGGTTATATCATTATTTGTGTTTTTTCTTTGTTTTAGTGAATTCAGCACCAGGCAGCAATTGTTTTACCAAAGATGTCTTCCAGAAAAGTTTCGATGAACATTTCCAGATGAGATATACGCACCAAGAACCCTACGGTGAGCAGAGGAAAAGCAAAAGGGTTTCAGAAAAGAAATGAAAGACGGAAAAGTAAGAGTAGAAGAAAATGAGGCATGGATGAAGCGCTGACAGAAAGACAAAACTTCCTGTGTGGATCATTACCTTGAGCCTGAAGGAATCGGATAATAAAACAGACCCTTGTTAATCCCCTGAGAGCGCTGTAATTGCGATACTGAAGTAGATCTCCTCTCTGTTAATAATTGTAATTTCAGACCATCCTTTGCCTAAATATACATTTATTCCTAATTACCTCAGGGAAAGGACAGTGCTATACCGTCTATTAATTGTGTACTGGATTCTACTTACAAAAGGAAATTACTTTAAGGCCACTAATCGTTTGATGAGATTTACTTTTTAATTTATTATCTGGACTGCCTGAATTATTGACGATACATGAAACATTTTTCAAGAGTCCCAGACACGTCTGGATTAACGGACTTGTTATACTCGTGCCATCAACAGTTTACTGGTCCTCGTTTTCGGTCTCTCACAGCCTAATACGTGTCATGTAGTCTGCAACGATCCTGTTAAATATGCCAATGTGTCAAAATTTACAAGTTCTTCAGGGTTTAAATTGGCAACGGCAAAAAAAATTATCACCTCCTCTTCAACTGTGAGAACCGTTTGCCTGAATGGCAGCGGTGTTGAGGCGATAATAGAAATTGGCAGTTACATAATTAAAAGAACTGGATCACATGGATTGATGAGAGTCAGACTCAGCTGAGGAAATGGTATTTTACAGAATGAAGCTTTAAGAAAAGTCAAAATTGAGAGTTTTATCCTAAATGGTTGCACACGCCTTCTGTATTATGGGGAAGCTTGAAGCAATATACCACTCAGACTCATCACACCAGTGAAAATGTGCCATTTATACATTGAACATTCAGTGTGTGAATGTGAAAAGACGTGAGGAAGCGGATAATAACGGGAATTGTAAGTAACAGCCATATGCATAATTCTGCTTTGTGAGCTGGTGGCTACACGAGGAGGAAGTGGAGGTCAGGGTCTGGCAGAGACCCCTGTTGGGTGCAGGTGGCAAATAACTTCTGTCAGCCAAGTAATTAAGTGTCCATCACATCGTTGCAGGAGGGCTGAGCAACCCAGAAGCTTCTTCCCATCTCCATCTGTGAGACGGAATGGAGCTACAATATGCCCCTAAATGACCAGGACCTTTATACCAAATGACAAAGAGCTAGCTATAAAAAAACTAAGCATAATTAATATGTCTCGCAGGTTATTTATGAAGCTCGTCTGAAAACAATAGTGGGATTTGTTTGCGAGTTGTCCAAGGAGCATAGGCTGTCGCTGAAAAAAGCTTTTTGGGATAAAATTAACAAGGATTCAGAATAACTGAATAATTATTTTGACGTGAAGCTTTTTTATTTGTTTTTGTTTAACTAGAAAATTATTCAAACTCAAAATTAAATATACTGAAAAAAGAGCAGTAATAAGAGCAATAATAAATATTCATCCATCCAGTTGGATGCATATTTATACGTATTTATATCAAAATCTGTAGCTGAGAAACGATGAAGCATTAGCCGTCATTAAAAGACCATGTCATGAAAACGTGTGAGAGCTCACGTGATCCGTTAGCAGCTAGGACAGAAGATGGGGATGATTATCTACGTAACACCAAATTCTAATCCAGCTTCTGTAAAAATTATAGCTGTTATTTGTTTATTCATTTATTTTTGCGTTTGCCTATGTCATGATGTCATGTAGCTTTAGCGGCCATCTTGAATGGGGTTTACTCCACAAACTGATTATTTGTAGATGCTCATCCCAGAATTTATTTACCGAGAGTTCCATTAACATCCTTTGAGTGGTTCATAGCTGGACACACACACACACACACACACACACACATGCACAAATCTTCTCACACACCTTTCACTTTTTAGCAGCTGAAAATAACTACGAAGATTTGAATAAATGCACAACGTATTCTAAGATAAAGATGCAATTTTAAAATGTGTGCAAAGAGACAGAAAATCTGCGCAGGATGATTTGTAAAAAGGTTACGGTGGTTAAAAGATACTTGATGAAAGACGAAAAAACAATTTTTTTATATAGCACCTCTCAAGATAAAAATCACGAGGCGAAAAATAAAAAATGATAAAGAAAAACATATATATTTTTTTCTTTTATATTATATTTTTTAATCATATATAAATATATATATACACATTTATATATATATATAGTAATAAAAGTGGGAACAATGGAAACATTTTAATAAAAAAAACGGGAAGGAAGATAAAATATGAATAATAATAAAAAAATATGGGATCCTGAAAAAGGCAGAATTTGTGGAAACAGCCGCATGAAAAGAAGAATCAACAGAAGGTCACACAATAAGGAACGGGTTTGCAAAATAAATGAATCAAACGTTCTATTATATATGTTAATGAGCAATATTCATTTGACTGATACAGATGAGTTCCATCAGAATCAAGTTATTAATGTATGTAAATAAATGAATTAAACCCAGCTCATCAGCTTCAAAGATGGATATAAACTCTAAAATGTTCCGTCTTTTACTTATGTAAATGTCTGCTTTACAATGTTTGAAGTTGCTTGACATCAAACTGCCGTGTCTGAAAACATTCCTTTGGCAGGCAGACATTTTTAAACCGGGTTTTGGCATATTAATTTTGCAACATGTGTGAAAGTAATTTGTTGTTTTTGAAGATGACAGCAATTAATCTCTCAAATGACCTGGCTAGATTAAATCAGACGAAAGAGAGGATGCTAGGAAAATAAATGCCAGCATTAGGGAAGAAATTACAAGATGACCTTACTGAACAATGATTTATGGATTCCCCAGTCAAGCAATTACAGCAGGTGATACCTTTGAAAATTTCAAACCATGGAAATTAAATTTGCTCCTTTGCAAACTGTGCACTTGTCAAGGACATTTAAACTGTTGTGAGCACAGCAAGTCTCTGAGGACACATTTCTCTTAACAAATCACACAAATTAAAGCGCAACAGTGCATGGGAATAAAAGCTAAATTAGAATATTGTGATACATGCAGAAATAAGGCATCAGAAGGGCTTTAAATGTTTTCACATTAGTAACCTCAAACCAAGCACATAGAAGTTATTATAATTAATAATAATAATAATAATAATAATAATATAAAAACAAACTAAAATATATCACAAGTTATTTGCCTACAAAAAAATACAATTAATCAGAAATCCAACTTCTGTATTTGGTGCGTTTCCTTTATCGGAACTTCGGGGTAAATTTACAGGAAGTTCCCGACGTGCGCTGGTCTCCACTTGACCGGGCCAGACGAACGGCCGTTTTCCGGAACCTTCTGAGTACCTGATCAGGGGTAGGTACTTGGAATCATAGATATCATATATATTTTTAGATGACTTACCCGCGCTGTTCGTCAATTGGACGAACGTCCCTACGCGGCGGCCATCTTACTTCAGACAGCTGCCCCCTTTCGTAACATTGGTGTCAATGGTGCATGTACTATTTAAAAAACTCTAACTTGCTCAATTTTCAACCGATTTTGAAACGGTTTGATTTGTTATAAACGCCAGAGATGTGGCTGTAAAATATGATTTGGATTTGGCCCATTAATTTAAAAATGTGCAAGTATGTCCTATAAAGCCTATGTGGTATAAGGTTTGTAATAATGCAACCCGCTTGTAAATCTGTTAATATTTCATCGAGTTAAGAGTGTTTTTGTTTAAGTTGTTCACTCACCTTCCATCTGCTACCATTGAGAACGGAACATAAGCTGTCGGAGGTAAGATGGCCGCCATGTAGGGACGTTGTCGACTCCCAGTTAAGGCATCTAGCGATATATATGATATCTATGGTGGGAACCGTTATTTAGGAAAACACGAGTTGTTAGAGAGACGAGCGATGGAAGCCATCGCTGCATATAACAACATAGCAAACTCAAACGTGCCGACTATTGTTGCTTCCTCCATTGTGTCGATCTTTGTTTACTGCTTTTTGCACGTTTTGTGCTGATCGATGATG
>SSNS01000310.1:585999-609922 GCA_006937985.1 Aphyosemion australe | reverse complement strand
CGGGCCGTGTTATTGGTTTTTAGATAAATGCGAGAGAACCACTTTATTCATTTTTCCATGTTTTTATACTATATTAGAACATTAAGAGGCATGAAAAAACTTTTTAAGCTCACTTGTTTTGAAGATTTCCCATTGTAGCATTAACAACTATATAGTTAATAAGTAGATAAACACATTGCCATATCTGGTGTTAGGACGCTTATGTGTTTAACAGTAGGGAGCACTTACAACACTTATTATAGTAGTTTGTCGCCGACATTACAGGAAGTGTTTGTTTCTTGCTGTTATAATTCTGACTGATCCATTAAAGGAAGTAGCACGCCTTGATTGACTCATTATTTGCTTCACACATACATTTCACTGTAATATTGAGTTGTTGGTAATTGAAAAAGTTGCTTGAGATATTTTTAGATCTGACAATTTGCTTCTAATTCACTGTTAGCATTGTTAGCTCAACGTTAGCCTCTAGCCTGCTTCACCCGATATTAGAGTAAAACAAAAAGATGTCGTAGCTTTTTAGGGGTACAAGAAATAACTTCTGGGTCGCTCCTGTTAACTGGCTTCAGTTCTTTAAACAACTCTTGAACGTATTTCCTGCCAGTTGCGAGCTACAAATGCCTGCGGTGCAGCGTTGGCTCACTCCAGATTCGGCAACCTCACAAACTTGATTCTAAACAGAAACTACGTCCCTGCGTCGGAGGAAAACCGACAACCCCCATCTGGCTGAGAATAAAACCTGTTTCAATGTGACCTTCCTTCCAACACGATTGAGACGTCAGACTGTTTTGTGATTATTTCACTATAAAAGTCTTACAAATTGCACTTTTAAATATAAACTTTACATGCACTCAGGCAATGTACATTCCTATATGTTGCCCTAAACTATTTTTAGAGCCTTACATCTTTATCCATTTTATATCGATGGAGATTATTAGTATGATCAATATCATTATTATTATAGATAAATGTTTAAATCTTCTCAAAATAAATATATTGGCAACACTTTGACAAAATGAATGACATGAAGAAAGCCTTCAGCGGTTGAAACGGCAGATAGCTAGTAAATTGTAAGTGGCATTCTGTCGAGACCAATCCCTCTGACAGTCCAGCCAGTCATTGGACATTTGATGAGTAGCTTTGTCTGTTCCCCTCTCAATGTCAAAAAATCAGCAGGCGCTCTGACTCCCTGATGGGGTCAGAGACCTCAGCCGCTGTGAGGGTGACCACGTTGAGACGAGGACACACTGTCATCACACACAGACATACGAGAACACATTTTCTGAGACGCAAGAGAAACACTATGAGCCGGTGACTAGTATTAAAAATACAGAATAGATGAAATGCACACAAACGATAGGAACATTTAGTGAGGAAACAGACGAGTGGTGTCATTGCTGTGAACATGTCTAGTTATTTTTATCTCTCTGTTGGATGCTGTGACACATTAAATAATGCAAATCTACATTCAGTGACAAAGGAGTGGAAATGAAAGGAAAGACATGCACGGGGCAGAAATGGTGCCAGCGGCCTCATCATTCCATTTCTTTTAGCCCATCTGTAAATGGCATGCATTTTAATCCTTTTAATTATGGATCCTCACTACAATTACCTCAAATTAAATTACTTTGCAAACCTCTGAAGGATACAAAGCTAACTGAGAAGAAGAGGATCCTTCTGTCAGGGATTTAACCTCGGTTTCGCTGTGACACACTTAGCCGTCTCCCCCCACCTCGCAAAGCCAAGAGTATATGAAACGGAAATATCAAAAATACTTAAAGCTTCCTACTGTACCCATTCTAGAACCCAATCAGCCCTCAAACTCATCCAAATCCCTTCTTTCCCAGTCCGACTCTATTCATGGGGCTACAGAGATTACTGCGAGGAGCCCTGCCTGGCAGGCATGCCACACTTAAATAATCTCTGGGTGAAATCCCAGTGTTAATGTGGGGTTTCTGGATCATGGCACCGCAGTGTTTTGCGGCGCTCTGTGCCACGCTGGTCGCAGATGACAGCATGCGCCGAGAAGCAAAAGATGTATCGAGAGAATGGAGGACAATTAGGATGAGAGAAAAGGAGATGACGAAGAGTGATGAGTAGAGAGGAAGAGGGAAATGAAGAATAGGAACAGAGTGAAGAAAGAGAACACAACAATGTGGCATGCGGCAATGGAGCAGATGAAAAGACAAGGCAGGGGAGGCATGGGGGGAAGAGAGGATGATGGAAACAGGACTGTGGAGGCGAGATAGTCCCCCGAGTGGGACACAAGAAGCTTGCCAAGGTCTAAATGACATTACTCTGCATGTTATATACTTCATGGCCTTGGGTGGGTGTCTCGTGTGCCAAGAGATGCATAAAATTCTGACTGCTATTCTTACCCTTCTCCACAGCTGACCCATAAACACACTCATCTCACACTTGAAGTGTGGCATCAAACCAAGTATGCTCAACACAGAAAATGAAGTAATTACTTGATGTTTCAATTGCAGCGCAATAATTGCTTTAGTCCAGAGGATAACCAAGAAAGTGAGAAGATAACATATGCCAGTGAAGACGACAGCATAATGACAGGATTAGTGTAGGTCTTAAAGGCGTCATCTTTCACTGATACGCGTGGAAACGGGGGGGTGGAGAGAAAAGGGGGAAAAATAAAGCAGAGAGGAATTTCTTTGAAGAAACACTTCTCTTTACCAGCAGGGCAAATAAGAGTAAAGGCAGGAGTGCTCTTTTTGGTGCTGAACTCAGCCCGTTAATGGAACGGTGAAAAGAACAACCCACACACACCCTTAAGCTTCTTCCTCTACAACGGTCCTCCAGTCTTAGTGGTAACTTTGTCAGTACTTCATTACCCGGCCTTGATGCTTCCTTCTCCGGACTCTTCACTGGAATGAACTTCCCACTCAGTCAGGACAGTAGAGTGACTCATCAAGCAGGAAAAAAATACATCCTCTAATTGAAAATGCTCTACACCTATACATATTCTCCTCCTAGATGTGCCAGTGGGGGCTTATGAAGCCTAAAAGCAAACTGATGAAAAAGGCCTCTAACACACCTACAGCAAAGTTTTTCTCTTTTAGAGTTTTCTTGAAATCCATATCTATCATATATGCACTGCTTGATCGTTTCTTGAATCGGCATCCTTTCAAGCACTGACTCATGCAGGGATTCCTGACCCGTTTGAAGCTGAATAATTAAGTATAACATCAAAAACAAAAGGTTCACTCGAGGTCTTCGACACTTCTAATTCTATTTATTTAAAGGCCTCCCTTGTCAGTCCCTGGGAAATTCATGAATTGATGAATCAGGCCGCTATCCAACAAAGAATTTCAAGAGTTTTTGAGCACGATGTGTTGTGTTGCTGTAAGAGGGGGAAGGGCTGGCGTGGACTGTTGTATGTGGGGAGGCAGCTGTATGTGGGGAGGCAGTTGGGTGTGGGGAACAATCTGTAGCAGTTAATTAGCACACACAAGGGGGCATTGGTAGAGCTCCCTCTAAATCCTCCCCTTCATCTCATGCCATCCCCAACAAGGGCAGCTAGATTAACCTGGTGGTATTATCGTCCCAGACAATGAGACCGTCAGCGCACCAAAGGCTTGACAAATACAACTGAAGGGGTAAAATACACGTCTAAAGCATGGTTTATTAGCTATAAAACATTCATTTCTCATAGCAGATTACTGTAAATCACACGAACATTGTTGTTGTTGTTTGTGTAAATCGTGTTGACCAACCCGATGTCAAACGTGTTAAAATATGATATAACTTGTACACAGTACTAGGGGTGCACCGATTGCAGTTTTTGGCCAATCACCGATCTTGAGAAAAACCTGACTTGCTGATACAGATTTGGTCTCAACTAAAAGCAGATTACGTCAATGTTTCAATTTCCTTTTATTCAGAAAACCAATATGAATACTCATGAAACAATACCAGTTTCAACTGGACATGAGGTACTGAATGTATTTAGCATTGCTGTTGGAACTACAAAATCATATTTGTTGCTTTAGACTTTCATTTTTCTAATTTTGAAAACAAAACTTTTGTACCTGTTTTGACACAATTGTCCAAAAAAATTATTCTATAGCAATGATCTGCTTTAACGTTAACTAGAGGTGCACCGATTGCAGTTTTTGGCCGATCATGAGAAAAACCTGAGATCGAGGCCGATCTATCGGTGCACCCCTACACAGTACGCTTCACTTTGACTCTAAAAGTTAAAAGTATATTTTCACTCACTTGTACTGCTGATGCTGTGGCATGCTAAAGCTCTAGATGTTGTCATGTTTTACTTCGTAAAGCTAAACTGAAGTATTTTGTAATTGCCATTCTTTGAACAAAGAAGACAGCAGTACTGGAGTGAGGTTTGGAGACTTTCATTCAAGAAAATGAGCCTTAACGTAACTGCCACTCCTGACTTTTCAGCTTTAAATATGCTGCCATTCATAGGCAAAGAAAAACATCATACGTGATTAAATTATACACAACTAAGGGTCACTTTGTCTGTCATAACAAACGGACACGGTTTCATGCAAAAATACACCTATTTGTGTATTTTTAGCAATAATGGTCACCCCCTTGTGGGAAGTCTGAAACACTTCACTTGTAATATGTCCAGAAGAGATCCTAACAAGATGTCCGTAACATCTCAGCTGTTTTGTTTAGATGTGGAGGAGCTTTATTTTACTAGCTGAGGCCCTCATCCTACCTCTGAGGGTGTGCCTAGCCAGTCTGCAGAGGAAGCCCATTTCAACTAGCCTGGCAAGCCATCCTATATATGTGGTTAACATCCATATTCACAAGCAAACAATGTCCCAAAGTATCAGTTCAGTTTTCATTATTTGGTAATAAGCAAAATAAACTACTTAAGAATATGAAGTGTGTAGTGAATGCGTTATGTGTACTAATATCTGAAGAGAAGAAACTTTCTCCTTTATACGAAAAAGTAAAATATTTAGAACATTAACTTTCAAGTTCTTTTTATACCTGAATGTGTCATAAATTATTGTTTATCTTTCCACATTTCAAAAAATCTGTAAGGAGCAGTCTGTTAGGAATGTGAAGAACTGAACTTTAATCAAAATATTGAGAATTTACGCAAAGACCTTCACCTCATTCAAATATGTCTGGTGAAGCGCAAAAAATCCATAAAGGTCCTGAAATCATAGCTCTGGCAGAGTTTTGGGATTACAAACCTTATTTATGTGAACTTTGTATTTATAATAAATGTTACACAGGGCAAAGGGCATGGGATACATTTTATAGCCTCTGAATAGTTCCAACGCATGAGATGTTTCTTTATAAGCAGACCTTGGGGTTATGGAATAGCACACTTTCTTCTTTATCTGTATGTACTGTAGGAAATGATTGGCTTTTTTTTCCTGTAATGGTTTTTTAGGAAAACAATATATTTTTTTGGCATTTTTCACTTTCCACAATTATATTATAATTATATTATATTACAATTATAATACATATTGCATTCAGACACTTTACAAGCTGTTTTAGAATAGTTTCATAAAAAGGAAAGTAGTAAACCCACCAGATTTGATCTAGTGATGAAGTCATTTAGCCTGACACGTCATCCCATATATGTGATTATATATAGTGTGACCACGCCCCATAGACGGATCTCAGTCGTAGGGCGGAATCTATAGTTGTCTTTCAAACTGTCTCTACATGCTATTGGACAACGAACAACGTGACATACTCACCGCTACGGATATCAGTCAACGGGGCAGTCCGCCATACACTGTCGAAGAAGACGCAAATACATCCTTTTTCTAAATAAAGGACTTAAGTACCTCTATCTGCTCTTGACTCAAAGAAAAGCCCAAGTCTAAATAGTCCAAAGTTGATGCCAAAGCAGTTTCAAACGAGAAGTCACCATCTTTGTTTGTTCGCTCAGTCGCAGCAACATCCCGCCCACCAAACCGATAGAGCGCTGTGAGTGGCGTGGCACAAGTCTGCTCGGGCCTGCTGAGGTTCCAATGGAGGGTGGCTAGACCGACCTGCAAAGCAAAATCATTTTGCTTCTGCTACGATCTATCTAGATTTCTAGGCTACATTTCAGCCACTTCTATTCATGATTCCATTCACCATGGCTCTAGGCAAGAGTTGGAACATAGTGCAATTGTTAAATCAACAGCATCACTTGTATATTCTGTTCTCTCTTCACCAGAACAGATCAGTACACTATCTGCATCACTGCAGATGCTGTCCCAATATCAGCGAAAAAGGCCCTAGATATTTATAACCCTCATCATGGGACAGAAGATTTGTCCCAATGGAACTGGCCCTTGCAGCCTTTACCCATTAAAGACCCATTCTGCAACTTTTACACCTTAAAATAATGTTTTTTGTTTAGGCGACATACTATCATCTATTATGTTCATTTTTAGAGCTGTGATGGAGTTAGGGGTTCCCACGTCTGTTTACCGCACTATATGATTTTGACCCACAGTCCACCGCCGGAAGAACTGACTGTGTGTTGCTTTACGGCACTATTTGGCAAGCCAAAGGGGTCAAAAAAGCGTACGTTCTAAACGCGCATTATGTCCGCCAAAATGTACGATTTTAGAACGAGCGTTTTTTTTGCCCCCTTTGGTGTCAAAATGCGCGTTCTAAAATTGTGCATTCTAAATGCACATTATATCCGCCAAAACGCATATAATGCAAGTTTAGAAAGCATGCTTTTCTGATCCCTTTGGCTTGCAATAGTCGTATAACGTAGACCCGCGGTTTACAGACATGAGCAATGGCCGATCCACCAAAGAAAGCTAGGAATCCCTTATCAGAGATATCTAGGACAAGAAAAGAAGAACGTCATAGAGCAAGAGCAAAGACCAGAGTTATTATTGGGCCGTCTTTTCTTCGCTGGAGAGCTCTTTTAGAAAGAAAGGCATGAACTACGGACTCTGACCTAGTCGTGCTGCTAATGGCTAGGTAAGTAATAAATGATTTCACCAGGGTTATTGTGTTTGGTCGGGCATAAAGTTGTTATACAGTCCTGATAAAACTATTTATTCAATGTGTGGAGGTGGAAAGGTTTGTTTTCGTTGTTTTGCCTGACATTAGGAATGTAAACATGCCTCTTATGCCCGAGAGAGAGATTTGATTTTACAACAGTTTAGTTATGCAGCAAGCCTTGAGAGGGCGACAGATAGCATATATCCGCAAAGTTCAGGAGTGTGGCTTTAAGGACCAGGACCATGACTTCTTGAATGAGCAAAATGATGCATTCAGAGGCGATTTAGTTCATCATCATTCTTTAAAGATATTCTATTTTCTTTTTCTATTTTTACATTATTACTTTATTGTTTGTTTATGTTTACACATTAGGACATTAAACTTCATTGTGATTTTATAAGTAAATCCTTACAAATTGCTGCTTTTTCATCTCTTTGTTGCAGATTTTATGTTTTAGTTATTTCCTCACTCCTAGGGCTCCCTGTGGAAATTTCTCAGGTTTGCTAAAATCTGTGTTGATTTGAGCTGATGAGAATGGGGATGTGGATTGATTTCAGTTCAGCTAAATGATTTGCAACTAACCAAAAATGATTAGTGCTTCATGTATTGTACAAACATTTTTAGCACTCTTCAAGAAACCCTCATTTTGAGAATCTATCATGCTCCATGTGCTAAAGCACACCATTTAAAGCCAGATCATTAGCCCGGCTCCTGTAGGGATTATTTCGTTAAAGATTTCACGACACACTGACAAAACTTCACTGGATTTCATGACACGTCTAAACTGCGAGTTACATTTAATGAACTTCTGTGTAGTTTTGGCAGCTTGACAAATTTATTTTATTTAAGCAGGACTTATCCTATTACCTTCCAATTAAAATGCTTTTACTTGCATATTAGCCTAGAGGTAAAAATTATCTCTGCTGTTTGTGCATTTCATTACAATGAGCCGAAACCAAAATGCAGATTCCAACTGGAACATTTAAAGAATAAGAACTAAATTAGTTGACTTACATTTTTTATGTATCTTTTTATGTTTTTTTTTTTTTTGCATAGTTCTAAAATGAGTTTCTTGATCCTTTTTACAGCTTTTAATGCTTTAAACTTTATGTAACCACGTTTGAAATTTATCATACGACACTCAAAAAATGCACACAGAAGGCGTTTCTTTTTACGATAGTTGTAGCCCTGCACTCCACCGTCTGTAGGCAAAGTACTTTTCTTTAAAAGCATACATCATCACGCTGAGAAATGACTCTACTTTTTTCAATAAAAGATAAAGACCAGCTTATTACCTTCCCATTAAGGACATACCATTTTGTTAAATGGACTCCTATTTAAAACACTCCTTTGAGCTGTGAGCCAGATCCAATGAATCTCAGCGGCACTTTAATCAACTGGAGCTCTGCTGGTTCCACATAGCCTTCTCGTGATTAAGAAGAATAAAAATTCATAGTATTTGATTATTCCATGTTCTAAATCAAAGACGAGTAGAAGTCCCCAAAGGCTAATTCTACATAGATCTACATCCAAAGAATGAAATATCAATATTATTTCCATTCCAGGGCACGTAGGAATGACACAGGTAGGAAATCTGAAATAGCTTTCCATTTTTTTCCTCTCCTGCTCACTCTCTCTCTTTCACGTTGAAACATTTATGGCTTTCAAACCATGAATAGTTTAGAAGCCTCTGTAAGATGCTACATCAAGACTCGTTAGTATGAGCTAGTAAATTTATTGCAGACTATTTAAATTTCAGGAGAGAAAACACAAATACTTGGGGCATTTTCTTGCTTTGACTCATTTGAAACGCTCATTCTGGATTTTTCTGGACCTACTTTTTTGACCATCGGCTATCGGTCCTGATCACGCAGACTGTGAATAACAGAGCTTTTGGCAGGAAAGGTTAAGAAAGTTGAAGACACTGTACAAACAGTGAAAGTGCTTCACAAACAGCTTCATCAGCTGTTCTTTCACTGATAGCACTTGTACCCAAAGGAAAGGTCATAGTGGCCCATTTTCACGAGCCTTAGCTTCAAGTGAGTCATATCAGAGCCCATCATAACTGATCATGTGACACTCCAGGCAGAAACTGGCAGTTGTCGACATTAGTGAGTACCAGTCCTTAACTCAATTTCAAGCCCGTCCTATACTCCTCTCAGCCTGAATCAACAACATGTCTTCATACGTAGGCTTTGACTTCAACTGGAACACTTTGATCTCTGAATAGTAAAAAGGGAAGTCGTATTAATGAAGTCAAGGCTATAAATTATACATATCAATCATACAGTGCTATCTATCAAATATATGTGTGTAATTCCTTATCAAACACTGTTTTGTCTTCATCTTGATGGTTTATGTTGCTCCTGTTTAAAAGTGTTGCAATCCTAAAGCAAACATCTGCTACGTTTACGCACCAAGAGTCGGGACGCCGTCCAAGGCACATATGGGCCCCCTGATAGGGGAGGTTTACTCATTGTCTCCTCTGTAAGCCCATCTGCTGCTGTTGTTGTTACATCATGCCTTTCTGTACATTCAGACTTTGTTTCCTGTCCAGCCAATCATGTTTGTCACTGAAGGAAACATTGTTTGACCCCAAATTTCAGGAATAAAATAAATTAAAATGTGGCGATGAAGGAATAAAGATGGGTGTTTGTAAAAACGTGGACATGTCGACATCAGTATACACCTGACTTGTGTATCATTGTGTTCGCATCATATACATATTTCATTCAGGCAAGTAATAGGACGCATTAAAAAGGAATAGTGGCTGATGGGCTTCCATTCATTATACAGTATTTGCATATTACATTGACACTACATTACTTCCAAATTAGTTTTAAAATTAAAATATGCAAATTAGTACCCACACAGCGTTTGACACCATCAAAACCAGCGATGGTCATGAGTGCTCACGGCTCATTCAGCTTTGTGACATTTTAAATGTTGCTTATTTCTAAATAGTTCAAAGTGTAATTGACATATTATGTAGGGGTCATCTTCCAATTCCGACTTCATGTTTTACACAAGTGGTCATTTGAATACAACTGCATTCATGTTAAATTACTACAATTTCTGTTTGGAAGGTGATTTTTTTTAATCTGATTTTCAACGGATACTTTATTTACAGGTAAACGTTCTTCCCACAGTTAAAGCGGCAAACCGGAGTTTTCTCCTTTCAGGAATTATGTATGATTTTTCAGAAATTCGTAAAAGTGATTGTCTTATCATGTAGTGTGATATAATGTAAGCAATACGTTTTTTTTTTTTTTTTGCTAAGCCCGCCCCCTGCCCCTTAGACTCTGTTCAATAGGAAATTGAGCGCTGGTCAGAACTAACCAATAGCGTTAGACTACCGCTTACATGCTTCAAATTTAAGGAAGTACCTCGGCTGATGCAGAGTTGATGAACTTTTCACGGACAAGTAAGTCTTTAAAATATAAATATATGAAAACACAACATGACATGAGAATAATACTTGTAAAACAACGTGTTTTAGCTGTTTGTCGGCTACAGAAGCACATTCATAAACAAGAGACGTGCAGTCGCCATCTTAAATAACCGAATCGAACGACTCTTGGTGTTATATGCTTGTCAGCCACTAGATGGTGCCATCTGATAAAAGAAAAACTCCAGACAGCCGCTTTAACCAAAGTCGGATCACGGGGGCAGCAGCCTAAGCAGAGAGGCCCAGACTTCCCTCTCCCTGGCCACTTGGGCCAGCTCCTCCAGGGGATTCCCAAGGTGTTCTCTAGTCAGCCGAAAAACATAGTCCCTCCAGCGTGTTCTGGGTCTTCCTTTAGGTCTCCTCCCGGTTGGACATGCCTGGAAAAGCTCACCAGGGAGGCATTCTAACCAGATGCCCGAGCCACCTCAACTGGCTCCTCTCAATGTGGAGGAGCAGCGGGTCTACTTCGAGTCCCTCCCTGATGACCGATAAATTTGCAAAGTTTAAATGTCAACAACAGTGCTTTAAGGACACCGAAATGTGTTGATATAAATATATTTTTGTTTCTTGGATTGCTTGCAGACATTAACTAAAACAGCTCAACACTGTGTGCGCTATGGGTCTCTCCCATTTTAGCCTTGAATGCTGCTCTAATAGTACCAGTGGTACCAATAAAACCCGTGAGCAATAACAAAATGTTTAGAAATTTGGATTCACATAAACTTAGAAATCAGTGAAAACAATCCCTTGTTAAATCTTTTTTGTATTATTTTTTTTCCTATTTGGTTTTACATATCAAGTCCAAATTACAAAACAATGAGCTGTACCAGCTATTTATGACTGACTTTAAATCTCCTCACACTTAAAATGTTAAGGTATTTATCTTTTATGAATTAGAATCACTTTGGGCCTCCGTGACCCTGTAGTTAGTAAAAACAGGTTTTCTGTTTTCACTGGCTTGCCACTCATTACCATTTATTTAACGTCTATTAAAAACCTGGTAGACATGGTCACCCCTGTGGATTCACTCCTGATGAGTGATGATGAACATAATGACCATGTTGGCCTTGATGCCTCGAGCCTACAGAAGCTCACTTTGTATTCTCACTTAGTTATTTTATAAATATTTCATTTTTACTGTTGTGTTTTAATAGAAGCGTTTCAAATACCTTTAAACTCAGCTTGTTTGTACTGCCCACAGTTGTGATTAAGTACTATCCAAGCTGTGTGTGTGTGCGTGGTGTGCATGGATGTGTGTGTGTGTGTGTGTGTGAATGACATTGGAAGTTGTTCTGAGCAAACACTGAATGTTTGAATGTTGTCCTGTGGCTTGGCTGATGTACACTCTTTGTGTGTCCTGCATTAGTTTTGTTTAACTGAGAAAAAATGTTGCCATCCCTCCCTCCCTCCACACACTCGTGTGTGTGTGTTTCTATCTATCTATCTATCTATCTATCTATCTATCTATCTATCTATCTATCTATCTATCTATCTATCTATCTATCTGTAGATACGGTAAATGGCCTGTATTTGTATAGCACCTTCTTAGGGTTCTACAACCCCCCAAGACGCTTCACAACACAATCAGTCATCCACCCATTCACACGCTGGTGGGGATAAGCTACATTGCAGCTACAGCTGCCCTGGGGCGCACTGACAGAGGCGGGGCCTGCCGTACACTGGCCCCGACCACCACCAGCAGGTAAGGCAGGTTAAGTGTCTTGCCCAAGGACACAACGACAGCGACAGACTGAGCGGGTCGCGAACCTGCAACCTTCCAATTGCAAGGCGGCCACTTAACTCCATCCTTCCAAGCTGGGGTCCTCTACCAGAGGCCTGGGAGCTTGAGGGTTCTTCAGTATCTTAGCTGTTCCTAGAACTGCACTTTCCTGGGATCTGCTTTAGCCACTCCTCCAGTTTGGGGGTCACTGCCCCAAGTGCCCCGATGACCACGGGCACCACTGATGTCTTCACTCTCCAGGCTTTCTCAAGTTCTTCTTTGAGGCCCTGGTACTTCTCTAGTTTCTCGTGTTCCTTTTTCCTGATGTTGCATCACTTGGTATTGCCATGTCAACCACAACAGATGTCCTCTGTTGTTAATCCACCACCACAATGTCCGGTTGGTTCACCATCACCATTTTGTCGATCTGGATCTGGAAGTCCCACAGGATCTTGGCTTATTCGTTCTCGACCACCTTAGGGGGTGTGTCCCACTTTGACCTTGAGGTTTCCAGTCCATACTCTGCACATATGTTCCTGTACACTATGTCAGCCACTTGGTCATGGCGTTCCATCTATTAGAAACATGTATTAGAGAGACCAGTGACAACTTCCAACCCTACCCAGCCCCCTCACTATGGAAGTAGAGCTAGATCATCAGTCCATCATGGAACATGACTGATGATGTGATCACAAAATACTGAAAGGGCAAGGCGGCTGTATTTACAGAGCACATGTCATACACAGAGGCATTTCACAGTCCTTTAATGCTTATTTTTATAGCAATCTCACATAGAGCAGAGTCATTGTGACTTTAAAGACTTTTTCTGTGCCTTTTATTTAAAAAACAAGCATAAGAAAAATGCTAACAGCAATGGTAACAACAGAACTTATTGTTTCTGAACCAAAAATAGGTCTCCCATAAACACCTCTGTAATTGTATTTATCAATATTAATATAATCACCACAGTGCATGAAGATGAGTATTTTTAAGGTGATTTAGTTATTCAAATGTGCTGACAATCCTGTGATTTCCTTCCATAAACATCACCACACTGTTTCTCCTGGAGCAGGTGGTGATTAGATAAATACAGGTATGTAATAAAATCATCACACAGCTACGCCACACATTGTCTGTTATGACATAGTAGAGGTTGTTTTGTGTTTGAATCTGGGACCGTGTCCAGGGAATCTGTCAGGAGCGGAGTCTAGGTAGAGCACACAGGAAGCAGGGCATGATGAGTGTTTTGTTTAAGCTGCTGACTCATCTGCAAGGATAACTGCTTTTTGTGTTGATGCAAAATGATATATTACAGCATATTCAGTACAAGCACAGAAAAAGATAAGACATCTGTGAAGTTCAACAGCATGCTTACTGTCTCTGGGAATTTTCTAGGTTACCTGCTTCAGTCGGACATTATCCAGGCTAGTGAGGAGTCAACAGGATTACTAAATTCTCTCATCTCAAAGCATGTTGGGGTGAAGTTTTTAGGTGAAACAAATTCAGCACGATGTATGTCTTTGCGTGCATGATCACTGGCTAAAACCTTATTTCAGTTTTCCTAACCTGACTGTTTAAAGAAAGGCAGTAATTAGGTCAGTAAGTAGGAAACTATCAAACATCAAAGCTGTGCACAGATTGCAATAAAACCCCAATAAAAGCTAGTTTATAATGTATTTGACCTACAAACGTCTGAATGAAAGATTCACCTGTACACATGAGAATATACACTCGCCGGTCACTTTATTAGGTACAACTTACGATTACCGGGTTGGACCCCCTTTTGCCTTCAGAACTGCCTTAATCCTACGGGGCACAGATTCAACAAGGTACTGGAAACATTCCTCAGAGGTTTTGGTCCATATTGACATGATAGCATCATGCAGTTGCTGCAGATTTGTCGGCTGCACATCCATGATGTGAATCTCCCGTTCCACCACATCCCAAAGGTGCTCTATTGGATTGAGATCTGGTGACTGTGGAGCCATTTGAGTCCAGTAAACTCATTGCCATGTTCAAGAAACCAGTATGAGATGATTCCAGCTTTATGACATGGAGCATTATCCTGCTGGAAGTAGCATCAGAAGATGGGTCCACTGTGGTCATAAAGGGATGGACATGGTCAGCAACAATACTCAGGTAGGCTGTGGCGTTGCAACGATGATCACTTAGTACTAAGGGGCCCAAAGTGTGCCAAGAAAATGTCCCCCACACCAGTACACCACCACCAGCAGCCTGAACCGTTGATTCTCTGTAAACCCTAGAGATGGTTGTGCGTGACAATCCCAGAAGATCAGCAGCTTCTGAAATACTCAGACCAGCCCGTCTGGCACCAACAACCATGCCACGTTCAAAGTCACTTAAATCACCTTTCTTCCCCGTTCTGAAGCTCGGTTTGACCATGTCAACATGCCTAAATGCATTGAGTTGCCACCACGTGATTGGCTGATTAGGAATTTGCATTAACGAACAGATGTACCCAATAAAGTGGCCAGTGAGTGTATTTATAGGTGCATCTTTTAATGGACCCTTTTTATTTCACCTGTCCATTTTACTAAACGGACAAATCTTTGGTCTTTTTAACAAAGACACGAATCTTTGTTGATATGTTATCGTTAAATAAGAAAACGCATTGTTTTGAAGCCATTTAGGATACTTTAGCTAAATTGACTGAATAAAAAACGCACAGCTGAAGAGAAAGCACCAGGCCAAAGTCTCATATAGGAGAAATGAACTCTGTGTAATTCTTTTCTGCACATGCAGACTCGTAGTCATTCTCTGTAAACCCTAGAGATGGTTGTGCGTGACAATCCCAGAAGATCAGCAGCTTCTGAAATACTCAGACCAGCCCGTCTGGCACCAACAACCATGCCACGTTCAAAGTCACTTAAATCACCTTTCTTCACCGTTCTGAAGCTCGGTTTGACCATGTCAACATGCCTAAATGCATTGAGTTGCCACCACGTGATTGGCTGATTAGGAATTTGCATTAACGAACAGATGTACCCAATAAAGTGGCCAGTGAGTGTATTTATAGGTGCATCTTTTAATGGACCCTTTTTATTTCACCTGTCCATTTTACTAAACGGACAAACCTTTGGTCTTTTTAACAAAGACACGAATCTTTGTTGATATGTTATCGTTAAATAAGAAAATGCATTGTTTTGAAGCCATTTAAGATACTTTAGCTAAATTGACTGAATAGAAAACGCACAGCTGAAGAGAAAGCACCAGGCCAAAGTCTCATATAGGAGAAATGAACTCTGTGTAATTCTTTTCTGCACATGCAGACTCGTAGTCGCTTGTGCGTCTGTACATGGCAGACACATCTGATAAACTGTATTGTCTGCACTAATTTGCATTTGTGTGCATGCTAAAACAAATTCACGGTTCGTCCCTAGGCGTGCATTTTAGGCTCCAGGGAGTAAACACATCATAAAGCATGTGATTAAAAAAAACATCATCTGATGCTGTGGGTGAGTCTGTAACAGTGTCACATCTCCAGTGAGAAAAATCGATTTTTAAAGTTTGAAAGATCACAGGATGCCTCTTTCCTGTTATCAGGCGCGTACTCTTCATGCACAATATATTTCATCATATTTATATTTACTTAAGTCATGTTCAAAGGATAGAACTGCAATTCCTTTACTTTGTGCTTTTCAATCAAAACATTTTAAACATAAAACGGATTCATGAAAATGGAAACAATGAGGGAATACGAGCCGAAAATAATGAGGAGGACTTAATTTGAACAGCCAGAAATGAGCAGAACTCCAACGTGGAAAACTGTGAAACTGTTTTCCACAAACAAGGGAATAAAATGAAATAGCGGGGTGTGTAGCACCATTTTGCCACTAATG
Source organism: Aphyosemion australe (assembly GCA_006937985.1). NCBI lineage: Eukaryota > Metazoa > Chordata > Actinopteri > Cyprinodontiformes > Nothobranchiidae > Aphyosemion > Aphyosemion australe. The sequence continues at coordinate 593,931 of SSNS01000310.1, read as the reverse complement.
CTTAAAATATTTTCTTTACATAGTGTGGTTACCTTTTATTCTTCAGTCACTTGAGAGGAATCTGAAGCACAAAACCCCTCATTTGTAAAACCATGAAATATTCATTTCATCATTTTGAGCTTTGTGCCAAAGTGAGAACAAACACACTACGAACAAATATCATATTACAGCTAAGCGCACGTTGGGTTTAACCACCACAGCGATCCATGTCGGCTCGATGTGATCCTCTAAGTGTTACTCCTCCTGATGTAACTCAAGTTCCATCATCCATAAACAGAAGAGCAAACGAAGAAAAAAACACACAGAAAAGAAAAATCAGACCTAAAATTTTCATAGTAAAATAAAAGTGCACATAATCAACTTTAAACTTACCAGATTTAGCTGATTTAGAGCTAAAGTGAGCGCTCGAGTGCATTTAAAACGCCAAAGCTGTCATCGTTTCTGTATTGTTTTGGATTTGTTTCTTCTCCTCTAGCTGGTTAAGTGCCTCCAGACAATGAAATGAACCTCAGCTGTGCATCAGGGTCCACAGAGCTGGGACACCAGGCAGACAGACAAGCCGTGTATTGAGGCAGAGCCGATAGGCCTGGCAAATGTGTCCTGTTTGGCATTTAAAACACCTCCGCTCAGTCCTGTGTCGTGGGAGAAGTGACGGACCTGACAGGCTCAGTCTCTTGGGAGCCACTGGGCCTCTTTCCAATCTCCGTGGGTCAGTGCGGGGGTGAGACGCCAGTGAGGAGCTCCTGGCTAGAAACACTAATTATCACGGCTGCCTTGCGTTTAGCAGTACTGTGTTCAGCTCTAAGGTAGCATACACCTCCTGGTCACGCTGTCAGATACCTCACAGGACTGGCTCTAATTGTGGAGATTGTAAAGCGATGGGTGTATAGGTTCAGGCTGCCAAAGGCAACTCTCTGCATCACTGACTTATCTAAATAAATGGGTAAACAAACAAGTGTTTAACGTCCCCTCCCCCCGGTTCACTGCTGCTGCTGATATTGTTTGTATTTGGTGTCGTTTATGGTCCTCTTTTGAATTCGTGTGGAATCTTCTGATTGGCAAATGGCACAGTAGTCGTGTCACAGATCGTACACACACACACACACACACGCACAGTAATGCCTCTGCCCAAACTCATAATAATTTAATAATTGCCTGAAGGCAGAGTTTGAGGCAGTGGACAAATATAAATATTAATTAACACACCAGGGACCAAAGTAATGCGCAAAAAGCTTCTCTGCCTATTGGCTGCTGCCATATTAAAAGGAACTCTGGTCAGATTTTTAATGTGCTTTGGAATATGCATTAGAACTTCAAACATTAACTTTCAAAGTTAACATCTTCTCACTTATATTGAAGGTTTAAGTTGTGAAGTAGTTCAACTTGCTGTGAACGCATCGCACTGATGGTTCTCTTTGAGAAACGGAGTACGTCGCTGTGGTGTTACAGTTTCAAATCTCTGCTGACTAGCATGTGTAAAAATATACAACGACTCAAAAAGCGTCCACCCGATTGTTTAGTACATCACATGAACTAATCACTGCTGCAGATCTGTAGGAAAACAGCATCAATAATGTGCTCTTGGGCCAGTTGGAGGGCTCTCTGGAGCTTTGCACTCCCACATCGTCTGACTTCATTGTAAAACTGAGAGAGTGGACATGTGGGCTGGGGTTGACAGCACGAAGCCAAAAAAGACAGGTTGAGCCGTGACATTTCACTTTTCTGTCTTCTTCAGCATGTCTACAGCTAAGTAAATGCCAATATGGACGTATGTACTACTAAACCTTGCACGTTTGGTAAAAGTTAAAACACAAGCATGTGATGAGTTGTAAAGCAATGGGGAAAAACAGCTGAACACACAGAAATGACCAACTTTCTATTTAAAATGGCTGGCAGAAATGTGTCTGTCTGACTTCCATGTACATATGTACGCTGCAATAACACACAGTGAGCCACGACTTAGCTGAAGTACTCAGAGGGATCAGGTTCCAATCCCATCTTACAACGCGACTTGTCAGAGGAAAAGCTCAGGCGTAAATTAAAGGAATTTTGCCGGTGACTGAACCTCACCGGACAGGTGTGCTGGCATGCATGTTCAACCCGGCTCTTCAGGGGGAGAATTATAAAGTCAGACACACACAATAAGCTCTCTCATCTGTGGTGAGGAGAGAGCCGAGGTGCTAGGTAGAGGGAAGACAGATGGGTAGGAGCTTTGCCTGCCAGCTGCCTATGTCGTTTTGCTCCGCGTCCTCACAGTTCGGCATCAAGAAACCAGAAAAAAATGGTTCGTGTTTTTGAAAAAAGTCTCACGCACTTAAAAACTTTCACAAAGAAACGTATATGATTTGCCACTTTTCATAACAGTTAAAATCTAAGGTAATCTTATGTTGAGCAACATTGAACTTATGGCTCTTTTGCTCAAACGGTGATGAGTTGGACTGAATCCAGAAGTTAAACAGATGTGGATGAACATCTAATGAAGACTTCATGGGTTTCATTCAAATCTGTCCAGTGGTTCATGAGATGAATCTCCATCAGTAAGGAGATTTTAAGACATTTTCTTAAAACATACCTGCCAAGACTAAAGAGACTGGTTCAACTGTTTAGACCCCACCCGGTTTCTGGTTATAAATGTGCTGCACGATTCTATTTATTAATCTTTTTGCTTAACCTGAGTTGCAGACCTCTTGTAAGAGTCTCCAGTCTAAAGCCTAATTTATACTTCTCTGTCTGCGTCGGTACGGAGACACGCAACGCCATCATGCATCAGCGCAAGGGCTCTCTGACAGCACACAGGCTGACAGAGACATGCCCAACTTTTTAACTAGCCATCAAAAGTGACGAAGAGCGCAAGCTTGTGATTGGTTAGGACGCCGCTTCCTTTAAATTCATCAACAGCACTGCCATTCCCCCTGAAAAAACAAAAAAGAGAGACGAAGATATTTGGCGGCAGACATGGAACATATTAAAGTTAAAGTCCCAATTCATCATCACACAATGGTGAAATTACATTTCCGCATTTGACCCATCCCCATGGTGGGGAGCGGTGAGCTGCAGCTGTGGCTGCGCTCGGGAACTATTTGGTGGTTTAACCCCCCAATCCAACCCCTTAATGCTGAGTGTCAAGCGAGGAGGCATTGGGTCCCATTTTTTCAAAGTCTTTGGTATGACCCGACTGGGATTCGAACCCTGATCTCCCAGTCCCGGGGCGGACACTCATACCACTAGGCCACCGGAGCTAATATTGAAGCTAATATTGAAGAACGTCTCACGTATAAACGTTTGAATATGAACATTCATTCACCCGTGACTGAAGGACTACAAAGATACGCAGCAAATGTTTTATTCGTGGACATAATTGATGGGGTACGTGGGTTTAGAGGTGGTGATTGCATGAAGAGGTGGAGGAGAATGAGGGACAAATTAGTTTATGTTAAAATGTCTCTGAAATACGTAAAAACAATATAAATACAGTCAGAAAAACGGAAAGGGTAGAATGCCTTCTCCAGGTCAGGGACGAGGTCCTGCCCCAAGTGGAGGAGTTTAAGTATCTCGGGGTCTTGTTCACGAGTGAGGGGAAAGATGGAGCGGGAGATAGATAGGTGGATTGGTGCTGCGTCTGCAGTGATGCGGGCGTTGTACCGGTCTGTCGTGGTTTAGAGAGAGCTGAGCTGGAAGGAGAAGCTCTCGATTTACCGGTCGATCTACGTTCCTACCCTCACCTATGGCCACGAGCTTTGGGTAGTGACCAAAAGAACGAGATTGCGGATACAAGCGGCTGAAATTAGTTTCTCCACAGGGTGGTTGGGCTCAGTGATCCAGGAGGGGCTCGGAGTAGACCTGCTGCTCCTCCACATCGAGAGGAACCAGTTGAGGTGACTCAGGCAGTTAGTTAGGATGCACCCTGGACGCCTCCCTGGTGAGGTTTCCTGTGCACGTCCAACTGGGAAGAGACCCAAAAGATGACCCAGGACACGCTGGAGGGACTATGTTTCCCAGCTGGTCAGGGAACGCCTTGGGATCTCTCCAGAGGAGCTGGCTCAAGTGGCTGGGGAGAGGGAAGTCTGGGCCTCTCTGCTTAGGCTGCTGCCCCCGCGACCCGACTCCAAATAAGCGTAAGAGACTGGATGAATGTATGACTAATGGTGGAAGGATGCCCCAGAAACGCCCTCTGTTGTCCTGGTGGGGAATTGCATTGCAACACTCCCCAGGTGCGTCAATGCGTGTGCATGACTCCACTCTCAAGCTGACGGAAAAGTATAAATCAACCTAACTGGAGGTGAGTTAGCTCCGTGCCCATGGTGTTGCTGCAAGGCTTGGTGCTCATTTACCAGCAGCATCTCTCTCGGTGCAGCTAAAGGACAGGTGCCTTGCTCTATCAATCAAGCCTATTTAGTTTGCTGACTGACAAATGAATCTCCAGATCTATTATTTCAGATATAATGGGGCATTTTTTTCTAGTGGGAGATAGGAGAGAAGTCGCATAGGTAAACAATAGGTGGGATAGCATGGCTTTGACAGAGCGACTGTGGGTTTAAGCTGCAGATCAAACAGTAAGATGCAGTTTCTTTTGATCAATCTATTAAAAAGAAACAGGCTTAGGAAAAAAGTTGGTTAGTTATGAATCTCCCTCGGTACCAAACTGTATCAGCTTTATCATTTATTTATTTATGCTTATTTATTCAAGCTGATTTATTTTAATTAATGGGGCGTTGGAATATCATAGGAATCTAAAGTAGTTCATGTGGTTTAGCAGAAAATAGGAATTGATACTGTTGAATTTTCCACTTCACATCCTGTGAGGAGTGGACTGAAATGATAAATCTAAACCGAAGACTGATTTTACGTACAGACAGAACCTTGGATTTGGTTTGTTGGAGTCGATACATCAACTAGACAAACAGCAGCAGAAAACTTCTGATTCATCTCTAATGTGGCCAAATTTAATATTATCTTAATTATGGGTGGGACTCTATTAAAAAATAATCTAATTAATTAGAGACTTTGTGATTAATTCATCTTGATTAATCGAATTTTAATTGTTCAAGAAAATTTGCCCCCAAAGATATTTTTTAAATTAAAAAAAATGAGGGTTAGGGTCATGAAGCAGGATTTCCGATCATTCATTTGATTGTAGTTTTAGTTGTGTTTGGAGCACATAAAAAAGGTTTGCATGGTCTTGTAGCCAAGTTTTTTTTAGAGGTGCAGCTTGACGATATTTATTGATATTTAGGGCATGTATTTGCTGCAAAACTTTAAAGCCCCCCAGCTGTGGGACCCTTGGGCCCAAAGGGTTAAATGCGTTAATTTGTATTAACACATTATTTTTTCTAACTAATTAATCATAATTAACGTGTTAAATTCCCACCCTTAATCTTAATACTTAAAAGATATCAATAAGTTATTGCCACTTTTTGAGTTTCAGAGTGCAATTCTGATATTTTTAAAGTAAAAAGTTTGAGTTCAGCCCCAAAAGGATTGCCTCCACTCTGTAAGTTACAGTGTAAACTCTATTAAACACCTTATCTGAGTCACACTGTCCACCATGCAAAATCGCAGCTTGTAGTGGTGGACAGATTAAAAGGAATCACTCTCACCTAGTGGCAAATTCCACACCAGTAAGCAACAAATAGCTTGCCAAGCTCTCAGCGACATTTCCAGGGATTAGCTCGTAACGTTGGGGTAGAGGCAGGACACAGCAGGAGCAACAGCAGCTAAGTGCCACAACACTGCTAACGCTCTCACGGACACACGTTTAAACTCTATCTATCTCAGAGGCAGGGTGTTTTTACAGAGTTCACTGAAAAAATAAATACACTTAATTAGATATAAAACAGCACAAATTATATATAAAGCAAGGAATAAATTACTACCAAATAATAAACAGAAATTGTTCACAGAGAAAGAAGTGGGATATAACTTCAGAGGAAGATTAAATTTAAAGATACATAAGGTTAGAACAACGCTAAAGAGTATGGGTATAGCAATAGGAGGATTTAAAGCAGCAATCTGGAGTTTTCCCCTGTCAGGAATTATGTATGATTTTCCAGAAATCCATAAAAGTGATTGCCTTATCATGTAGTGTGATAACATGTATGGATGCACTGATCCGATCTTAATATCTGTATCGGTACAAATATAGAAGAAAATTCTAGATTGGGTATCAGAGACTATGGGCCCGATCCATAAGAACTGATCTATTCAGTATATTTCTATGTGCTGTGAGTGACGACGTCATGCGCTACAGTCTCACGCTGTGCAGAAGCTCACGTTGATTTCAAAATGGAGCGAGCAAAAGGATCTGCAATTTGGAACTTTTGGGCCCCCGTACAAAAGGATGATCCCAGCGTTTTTCATATAATAACAAATAGTTCATTATGTAATACAGTTTAATTCAGTTTATCCATATCGGTATCGGATCGATATCGACCGATACTAAACTTCTCATATCGGTATCGAATGTGAAAAAAGTGGATCGGTGCGTCCCTAATATAATGTAAGCAATATGTTTTTTTTTTTGCTAAGCCCGCCCCCTGCCCCATAGAGCGCCGTGCAATATGAACTGAGCGCCAATCAATACTAACCAATAGCGTTAGACTACCGCTTACGTGCTTCAAATTTAAGGAAGTACCTCGGCTGATGCAGAGTTGATGAACTTTTCACGGACAAGAAAATCTTTAAAATATAAATATATGAAAACACAACATGACATGAGAATAATACTTGTAAAACGTGTTTTAGCTGTTTGTCGGCTACAGAAGCACATTCATAAACAAGAAACGTGCAGTCGCCATCTTAAATAACCAAATCGAACGACTATTGGTGTGATATGCTTGTCAGCCACTAGATGGTGCCATCAGATAAAAGAAATAATCCAGACAGTCGCTTTAAATTATGGAATAGCTTAGAAGAGGAAATAAAACTAAGTACAAACATAAACCAGTTTAAAAAAAGTTATAAAAAATATATTTTAAATAATTATAAAGAAGAAAACAGATGACCAATGTGGATTTGTTTCTATTCTGAGGAAGGTGGATTATAATCTTTATGTATTATGATTTGTTGTTGTTTTTTTTCTTTTTTTTTTTTTCTTATTCACTTTGTTATTTAGTGTGATATTACAATTATTTAGTGTGTTATTACAACATAATGCACAAGTAATGGATATTATATAAGACAGAGTAGGGATATATAAGTTTATACTTCAGCCTACTCCCTTTCAAACAAAGAAATGATGTTGAATTGATGATGATGACAGAAACTCTGATGAATATGTCTGTTTGAAATAAAAAATAAATGATATGAAATGAAATAATAAAAAAAACAAAAAGGAGCAATCTAGTAGACAATGTCAGATTATTGTTGTATAGACAAAAACAAGGTGGTTTTAAGACGTCAATCTATTTTTGATAACTGTGATAAATGAAGTCAAAACTGAGCAGATATAAAAGGGGATTTATGTGTGTGACCTTATTTTTTTGTCAATAACTAACTAAACAAACATCTTCTAAGGCGTGGCATTTCACGATTCTAATACCTAAAGGTTCGATTGTAGATCTTGACTTTACTGGGGGGGGAGGGGGGGGGCACTTAATGCTGCTTTGATTTTATTTTCTGGCATGGAGTGAGAAATAAAATCAAAAATATGCCTTACAGCCCCACATAAAATAAAGAATATATAAAAAAACACCAACCCAACAGCTGCTGATGGTGGAGTGTTGTGAGGGGTGATGCATGCAGAGCGCTGACTTGTGGATGACACACAGAGAGGGACCTATAGGAAGGATTTTGCAGCTCATTTCCAAAATGCTTCAGCTTGAAGCGTAGGCACAGCGGCCGTGGCATGAGCTGAGTCAAATACTGTCAATCACCTGTCGGTCTGCAGGAACTGAGTGATGATGAATGACATTTAAATGTTCAGCTTAGGAACGG
>SSNS01000310.1:564649-574888 GCA_006937985.1 Aphyosemion australe | reverse complement strand
TGAAAAAAAAAAGTCAGAATTCAGAGATGAAAGTCAGAATTCTGAGATTAAAGTCAGAATTCTGGAAAAAAAGACAGAATTTTGAGATTAAAGTCAGAATTCTGAGATTAAAGTCCAAATTCTGAAAAAAGTCAGAATTCTGAGATTAAATTCAGAATTCTGAGATTAAAGTCAGAATTCTGAAATTAAAGTAAGAATTCTGAAAGAAAGTCAGAATTCTGAGATGAAAGTCAGAATTCTGGAAAAAAAAATAAAAAGTCAGAAATCTGAGATTAAATTCAGAATTCTGAGATAAAAGTCAGAATTCTGGAAGAAAAAAAAGTCAGAATTTTGAGATTAAAGTCCGAATTCTGAGATTAAAGTCAGAATTCTGGAAAAAAAAATGTCAGAATTTTGAGATTAAAGTCCGAATTCTGAGATTAAAGTCAGAATTCTGGAAAAAAATGTCAGAATTTTGAGATTAAAGTCAGAATTCTGAGATTAAAGTCAGAATTCTGGAAAAAAATAATGTCAGGATTTTGAGATTAAAGTCAGAATTCTGAGATTAAAGTTAGAATTCTGAAAAAAAGTCAGAATTCTGAGATTAAAGTAAGAATTCTGAAAAAAGTCAGAATTCTGAATCCTGAATTTAATCTCAGAATTCTGAAAAAAGTCAGAATTCTGAGATTAAATTCAGGATTCTGAGATTAAAGTCAGAATTCTGAAAAAAAAAGTCCGAATTCTGACTTTAAACTCTTCTTTTCTTTTCTGTGGCCCAAATCCTCTTCCGTACAAATGTTTTAAACATTTACATCAATGTTTTTGTCTTCATTAAATATTAAAACATTTCCTGATGAACCGTCTGAGAACTAAATCTGCCCACTGTAACCAGAAGTATTTCCTTTCAAATTAAAACAGGCAAATATACATGTTCTTTTTGCTTTATGACAAAAAAAAAAAAACCCACTTATGTATTATTATGTATTATCAAACATGTGACTCATTTTTCCTTAATCAGTGGCTGATAGGTTTACAAATATTTTTCCCTAAAGCAATGATTCAGGAAAGTAAATAATCAACATTAATACTGCATTAACAGAAAAGTGCATTTTGGAGGACTTTTTTTCCCCCATTTAGCAAAACAAATAAAACAGACGTCTTCAATCTGAGCATAACTGCGTCTTTAATAATGGTCATTTTGATTTGAAAAGAGGAAGTCTAATCATCCTTCCCTGTATTATGTAAGTATTTTTATTTTAGTATTACATTCAAAGCTTTCTATAAATGCACACAATGATGAATGACATTAATGATATTTTGCAAATAACCCTTAAAATGACAGGTCAAGCCCTTGGTATTTTATTTCTTCATCTTTTTAATGCCAAATTAAACATAACTGCAAAAGAAAAAGACTAATGATCAGAAGGAATAAAAATGCATGTTTACCTTACATTATCATAAATGCATTATTGCTCCAAAATATCAAAAACATAGAAACAAATAAATGTGCAAAATGTTAAAAAGGTGTGGAAGTTAAAGGGTTATTATTAATAAGCATGATGATGATGAAAGTAGTAATAGTAATGATAATATGAGAGAAAAATGTAAATAAAGATGACAAAAATAATCAACTTTTGATGTTCTTTCTTAAATGCTAATGCACAAAGTGAACAAGGCATAACTGCAAGTTGCTGTAATTAGCCACTTCACTAATAGCACAAATAATTCCCATTCCCAACTGTGTAATCCAACAGTTCTCAGATTTTTCCCCTCCCTATTGTGACTAATCATCAGCATAGAAGATGCTCTTCATTAGCCCACCCGTCTGCTCACCCTAGCTGTTGGCACCGACTGCCACGATAATGACTGAGGCTACTCCGAGACGATGTTTACTAGCTGACAGCAGCACCCTGCTCTCTCTGTATGCTCCAGCAAGCATTTCTATTTAGCTCACTTCTGAAGCTCCTGCCTAATTTCTCTTTGGAGACAGAAATCCTTTAAACCCCATTGTATCCTGGGGCAACATATTTACTGAGGGTTGGCTTTCCAATACCTGAGAGAGATTAACACTGCTCCCTGATTTATGAATCCATGCCACCCACCCACAGGCTTGGTCAGGGGCCCTACCTACTCTATCCTGCTACTTCCTCTTCACACAATGGGATTTAGGTATCAGAGGAAACACACGTACGCAAATGCACTTTTTCTGACACAGCACGCCAGGTTTAGAGTGAGTCTGAACAGTGACTGTGCATGTATTCTGCATTTCTCAGAGCAGAAGACAATTGGACAGGATGAAACTGACTTTATTTAGACAGCACAAAAACAAAATTAAGCTCACTGTTAGACACTATGCAAAGAGCCAATCCAGGCATTTAAAGTCCACGTGCAGTCTCAGTCGATATGTCTGTGGCAGCCATCTAATGTTTTAGCACACCACCATCTCAGCAGCACCACCGGCTGTCTGTGGCTGAGGTGGTCGGACGGCTGCCAGACCGAGTGTCAGCCTAGTATTTGTTTATCCTGGATAGTCGATTGGTGGGCATCTGTAGGAACAACAGAGTTTCTGGCACACACTTCTGTGTTTTCAGTGCAGTTGTCTGTTACTCTTATTTAAATGAGAAAACGCTCCTAATTTCTTCAATAAAGCTCCCATTAAAGGGATATTGTCTGTCTTTATGTGGAAAACTATGCATCAATAAAATCAGACAGTTATAGATGGTGGTGTGCTAAAACATTAGATGGCTGGCAATATCTTTGCAATATATGACTTATGGTTGCAATCAAAACACATACATTGCGGCCCTAGGGTTTTTAAAGATGTTATAAGCGGAGTGTTTCAACTGCAGCTCAGAGTGTGTGCTGTAGATGTTTGTGTGTGTGCCTCATTTTTTATTTAGGACTTTATTCTTTATGTGTTCCATCACTTTCTTTATGTGACACGGGATAAACATCTTTTGTTTTGGAACCTTTGAGTCATCTATTATGCTTGCGAGAGGTCTGTGGGTCTGACAGAAGCATACAGTTTGGGAAAAGTGCAATGACTATTTGCCCTCTAATTAGCAGCAGAGCATTGACAGATTGCACTGGTTTTTGTTTGTGTATTCTCCCATATTCCTTGCTTATTGCAAGCTAATAATGCAAGGCAAACAAGACATTTTGACACGCTTTGAGATGCACAGTATCTAGAGAGTTTGCTTAATAGCGTAAAAACATTACAGAGTACTGAGTGTAAATAGAAACCAGCAAATATGCAACTCCTGCATGGCAAAAGAGCAACGCTCATTACATTTGCATGATTAACCTCAAAGCACGCTGTTTTTTTTGCATCTTACTGCTGCTCAGTTGTGAGTTAACATTAAAGGAACATGTTTGTTATAAAGATTAGCCAGACTGTCCTTTGTTTTGTTTTATTATCACATCAAGGCAAAAGCATCAAAAGTTGGTCATTTCAACTTTAAATCCACACATTTAAAGGCACACTAAGTAACTTTTTCATATTTTTGCATCCTTTTCTTGAGCCAGTAGGTGCTAAAATGACTCCATTCAGTGTGAATGAATTACCTCTCAGCCCCAAGTTGCAACTTGAGTCTCTCCGGTCCGGTGACCCGAAGACTCACAAAGTCACGTATCTCGTGAGAAGCAGCAACACTTTACAGCAATCCAAGTTTACACCTCAGGACAGACGAGCTAGACCTAGTAGCCTTTATTGTATCGTGTTTATCATGGCAGAGCCTCGAAGAAACAAAGAAGCTTAAAGGAGAAAAAGAATTTCCAACCAAAATAGGAGTCAAACAAGAGGCAACAGTTTCTACAGTTCCCAGTTCTAAATCCAGAGAGCTCAAAGTGGATGCAGACACCGGGATCACTTGTAAGAACTTTACTATGTTTTGTTTGTGCATGCTTTCACATTCCATGTGTTCCTAATTATTTATAAATATGTTTGTCAGGCGGTAGTGGTCACGTCCCGCTAGTACAGTGGAGCAGACATGCCTGGTGCAGCATTCTGCTTCCAGCATGTTGCCTGCATGTTTTAGGCTAGGTTCACACTGCAGGCAAAAGCGCATCAAATCCGCTTTTTTCCCCACATGTGACCCATTTCTGATGTCTTTGTGACAGTCTGAACAGCACAGATCCGATTTTTTCCAATCCGACCCAGGTCGTTTGCATATGTGGTACTGATTCCGAAACATATCCGAAGTTTTTGAAAGCGACTGCAGTCTGAACGGTCATGTCGCATTTAATCCGCCTCCTACGTCACTGATCAGCGGAGGTGAGCGTCATGCCAGGACGTTCCTGAGGAGGAGCGCTGAGGAGGGTCTGTCTGGACATCCTGTCAAGTTTTGGAATTAAAAATACAAGAAAGCATGAGAGTGGGAGGTGCTGCTGCAGCGAAGCGTCCGTGAATGAACTTAATACCGGAACATTTTCAGGAAAAAGGCGGGAATAAGGAGTAAAATAGTTTATAGTTTTTAAAACAGTTTCCAGCCCAAGACAGGGAACTTGACAGGTGTGATCCTGAAATTGTGGACGAACTGTCAGTGAAGGCGCACACATCACAACTCCACCTCTCCTGGTTCTGACTGGGACTTCTGGTCTTCTGCGCATGCGGGTCGCTTTGGGGCCGTGAAGCGTTCACACTGGAGAGTGTTTGATGTCGCATTTCAGTTATAATGTGAACAGCCACACAAAAAAATTGAATTTACTCAAAAACTCGGAATTGAGCATCAAGACCTGCAGTGTGAATGTAGCCTTAGATCATGAACTCAGCTGATTTGTTTGATTTAGTGATGAACCGCTCCTGTAGACACTAATGAAGGCTGAGGAGACGTTTCAGCAGTTAGATTAAGGTGTTAAAAACATGAGGGAACAGCGAAGGCGAGAGGAGAACATTTCGTTTTTACGACAGCGAATTAAAACAGACCCTAGGGGGTGTTAAAACACACCAAAAGTTACTTAATGTGCCTTTAAGTGTATTACAGCAATTTTAAATCTGATCCAGTTTTCTAAATTTAATGTTTCTTCTTATGAACATTACTTAATTACTGCCAACATTTACACAGACGTTTAAATGGTTATTTAAAGCCATCAAAAGGACCTTCAGTAAAATGAAGCATTTCTGGGAAATCCAGGAGCCATATCCAGCAGGGTTTTAAAAAAGGAATGTTTTTGCCAAAGTTTTCATGCAATGCAAACTTGAAACAAGCATAAAATAGCATGTGCATGACCTGCTGCAAAAGCTCTGGGATTTCAGCTGTTTTAAGATGGCAAGAGTCTACTTTTAATGAGGGGGCAAAGAAATACTGTCTTTTCTGAAAAGACCCACCTCCAAACTGAACTGCTGAGAAATTAAAACCACTTAAATTTTCTACATTTTACCAGTTCTTTGAACTTTATATAAGAAACCTTTTCACCACCATTTTACAGTTGTCACAATTATAAGACACTCCTGCTATTCGTAACCCAAGATGCACTGGAAGCGCTGCATTTTGCTGCTACTGTTGAATTTTATGATGCAAATCCATGGAAATGACTGTAGAGGTTTTGTTAAATAATGTCACATGTTATATAAACCACTCAGACGTTTCATTAGCTCATCAGTTCCGTTAGATGTGGCGTATATAGAGACTAGTCAGGAAGCTACCATTGTACCAACTACAGTGGTTAGGAGTAGCTAGTTGTTAGCATTACTCTCTAGGTGGCTCAAGTGAGCTGCAGTCATTTCCTTGTTTATGCAAAATCAAAGTTTACCAAGTCGCAGCCTGTTGCCTAAGCACAGAGCTGCATGGGAGCTCAACTCCAAACTGTGCACATGAGTAAAAGTACACTGGACCTCGAGCACATAATCCAAGCCCACTCATGAGCCTGTGCACAGAAATCTCTCTACTGTTTTCATTAGGTTTCTGTAAAATTTCTCGTAAAAAAGGAAAATATTTTTGCTTATTCTTGTACAGTTATGGAGATTTTAAAGGAGTCATCACCTGAAATTTTCACTTTTCCACTTGAAAAAATGTCTATATTGGCTTCCTAATGATTTTTCACTGGCTGAGAAGCTGATATTTAACATTGAAGCGTTTGTTTACTCTTGCCTTCTTCAACCAGCTCACATGAACCGACGAGCACTCCAAAACAAGAGCTTGCGTTCTCGCCTATATGTCGTCACAAAGGCCAGATATAATCAAATATGAGGCCAGCAGCGAACAAACCAGCACAACAAAGCTAATTTTATAACGTGAAACGCATAAATTATGTCTTACCGTTGCTGATCCGTGTTACAGGGGAAAAAAGTCCACTCGGTTTGTGTATTCGATCTTCACAACAGCATGATGAGCCGATGTCAGGCTGTTTTAGCTTGCTTTGTCCCATCTAGACTGTTTACAGATCTCCAATGCCTCATCCCGTCATTTTCCGGTTTACGGCGCTTCGCTGAACAAAAAACTCAACAAGCGAGGAAGCCATTACGCACGGGGTGAGGCTCGGGCTCGTACTGTTGGATCCCGTAGGTCACTGCCAGGTCGGTTCAGTTATAACTTTTGTTTTTTTGGAGCAAGATGCTGAAGCTGCTTCCTGCTTCCTTCCACCAATCAACGCGCCCCTCTGTCCTGCGCGTGTCCAGCACAGCCGAAATATCGCGTGTGATCTCGCGAGAAAATATGCCCTTTACAAAAAAGGATCAGAAAAGCACATTTTTAATTTATTTTTCAAATACAATTTATTTGAATGGCCTAAAAGACTATAATAGGACGTAGAAATCCACGGTATTATAGGTGATGACTCCTTTAAAACTTACATTAGATTTTTTTTTTTATTCAAATGCATTTAGAGAACAGTATTAGTGCATGCATCACTTATATATGTTTTGGGGTTAAAAGTGTGACTGTTAGCTAGAAACAACCATAGCAGATGCTGTAGGATTCTTTTAAATAATGTCAACAAGCTAAACATTATTGGGTTAAAAGGGTAACAAAAAATGCATTTCTTGATCATTTTTGTTGTCGGCCACGTGGAAAGACGGTTGCTTCTGCAATTTCAAAACTACATTTGCAGAGTTTAAACGTGTTTATTTAAAATTATTCAAATATTCTCTGGCCCTGTCTCAGTCATATTTATGGGTGGTTTGTTTTGGCTGAGTTGGAACCTAAAAAAAGAAGAAAAAAAAGCTTTGATGTTTCAGACAAAGTGGTTTTGAAACGAAATGGAGCAGAATACATCCACATGAAAGTTATCCATCGTCTCCTGCCCATCAATGATTAATGACTAAAGTGGTTCCATTTTCAGTAAAGAGGACATAACAATTTTGCGCTTGAGAATTTTGTCCCTTTTCACCAAACCCCTTAACACCTACCAACCATAGTTACGCGGCGACGCCGTTTCTTTGCCCACACACTTCATTAATCCTCTAAAAGTGTGACAACCCAAGATTTGGATCAGCAATAAGACCGTTCCACCAGAGTGGTTCAAATAGTGAAAATCACTAACGCTTCTACATAGAATCCCCCTTAAAATATGAAACACAACATTTCATTTGCTTTAATCAATGTGCAGCTAGAAAAACTCTGCTGCCACCAACATTTCATACAAACTCTTGGCTCGATAAACCCGCTCCGTTCCTGCTTACAGGCACAGATAATAAAGCTGTGAGGTAGCACATGGTAATTCTTTTGATTCCTTATATCTGTGCTGTCAAATTCCCAAACTGCTTTTTTGTTTTGTTCTGGGAGCTGAAAGCCGGAAAAATATTTTTAGCAACTGTTATGTTATTTTAAACGTGTCTTTATTTGCATGTGGTTTAAATTAATCAATTTACAAAAAACATGGGAATAAGATTTAGAAATAAATTAAAATATGAGAAAATTTGTAGGTATTGTGAGTAAATATTAACAAGATGACTTTGCTAGGTGACCTTGTCTTTTTGCTATTGTGTTACAAGCAGAAGGTGTTAAATGAAGGACTAAGGTGTAACATAAGGAGGCGTGTGCAGAATGGTATAAAAAGTAAACATTTTTATTAGCAAATAAACCAAATTAAACGAGACGCCGGGTCAGTCAGGTCCACTCTAACTAAGGGTGACCTCTAAGAGGCAAAAATAAAGATCAGAGGAAACTCCAAAGTGTGGAGCAAAGATCCACCCACAACCAATCACTTGAATCAATAAACACTAAAACAAACTCTAGAAGATTAACCCTCTGGCTTAATGACTCCAGTAAACAAAATAAGGTCTAAACTAAACTAAACTAAGCTCTCTCTCTCTCTCTCTCTCATACTCTCTCACTCTCAATAACTCTCTCACTCTCTAACTCTCTCTCTCTAACTATCTCTCTAACTCTCTCTCCATTTCTAACTCTCTCTAGCCTCTTTTATAAGACACACCGTGCCGGCAAATCAGCGTAATATTACGGCATTCGTGCCGCCACGCTTGGTAGTAATATTGCGGTAATATTGCGGCTTCGCCGGTCTTATAAACGCACATTAAGCCTTGGCGCAAAAGAGGGAGGTGTCATGACCACGTGATGAATTAATGCCGAGCTCCGGCCGGGAATTATGTTGAAAATTAAAGTAAACACGGGCATAAGTTTAGTTTTTGTAAACAGAATCAGCTGAGATAATAAACTGGAGCGATGCGGAGCTCCAGGACCTTCTCTCCGTTAGATCTGCAGCTCAGATCATCTGACAGCTCACAGGGACTGTGGAGGACACACCTGTAGCTGACTGGGGAAAAAAACTTAAGGAGCACGGCTTCGATCGCAATAAAAAGCAAGTTATGTCCAAAATACACGGAAGTCCGCAACAGCGTAGAGACCGCCCCCATACCTCCTTTTTGCCGCCATCGCGTAATCTTTTATAAAACTGACATGATTGCGCAACATTACCGCCATGGTCTGAGCTCTTATAAACGACCTTAGGCTCCCAGATGCCGCATCGGTGTTGTGGCAAATTGGCGGCATTGTTTTATAAAAGAGGCTTCTCTCTCTCTCTCTCTCTCTCTCTCTCACTGTCTCTTTGTAACTATAACTCTCTCTCCCTGTAACTCTCTTTCTCTCTCTCTAACTCACTAACCCTCTCACTCACCAACTCTCTCTCTAACTCTCTTTCTAACCCTCTCTCTATCTCTCTATCTGTAACATTCTTTCTTTATCTATCTCTCTAAGTCTCTCTCTCACTCGCTAACTCTCTCTCTCTAATTATCTCTCTCTCTAACGATCTCTCTAACTCACTAACTCCCTCTCTCTCTAACTCAAAGCAAGCACCAGGCTGTTACAGTAATCTAAAAACAAAAACAAAGGACAATTATTTAAAGTTCAAATAACTAAAAGTAGGCTCTCAGCCACTACTTACAGTAACGCCACACACAAGCTAACACTCACACAAAGTTTCACAAACATCCCCAGCTGTTTCAGTGCAGCCTGGAACATCAGCACAGATTTGAGTTCCTTGTTTAACTTGAAGGTGCAGGTTTCTGTAGACTCTGGTCTCAATCAGCTGCACCAACTGTTGCAGTGAGGGAGAAGGGGCAGAGCCTCTTTCTAGTGTGCCTCCGTCCAAGGTCCTGAAGGTCCTTCTTTCAAAAGAACGTTTCTAATAGTCTTTCACATTTCTACTTGTTCTAATAAAGTTTTATAACTTTCTACTACTTTTTTTTATTGATTTATAAATTGCTTAGCTTCTTTAGACATGCAGCCTAACTCCATTTAAATTATACCCAATTATTGCATCTATTTGTCATTGTGGGCATTGTGTATAGGAAATTGTGCAAATGGCCTTTTTGGTGTTACTAGTTTCCTTTGTTGTATCCATTTTTAATAACTCATATAGCACTTTGGTCAATAATGCTTGTTAAAGTCCCATCTCACACCACTCTGTGTGTATTCTGAGTTCTCTCCTGTATTGTTTCCAGGTACTCTCATATATATGTATGTATGTAAAATAAAATGGATAGGAACATTTTCTCATTTTATTGGAATCCATCAGCGACTGTGTGAGTCCTTTGGTGAATAAGTGGAGTGTTCATTTATTTGTTATATTATGACTTCATTATGCAGCAGCTGCTGACAATTACTTTACTCTGTAATTGCAGAGGGACACCCAATGGTCCTTGAAGACATTCAGAGTGTGAGGACACGGTAACCTCTCCTTTTATGGTTTATTTTATTTGTTTTTATTAGAGCTAGCTAATAAAGATGGAAACTTCAATTTCAAGTCAGAATTTTACTAAGATAGGAGATGAAGTACATAAACTAATAAAACAGGAACACAAAGGGG
>SSNS01000310.1:527231-557754 GCA_006937985.1 Aphyosemion australe | reverse complement strand
TGTGGAAAGACAAAAACTGAGGAGGGATGGAGGATTTAGTGTGACTTTCAGGGATGGATGGACGGACGGACGGACGGATGGATGGGTGGTAACTTTAACCGTGTCGTACATTATAATCGTCACTGATAGCCAAGACTCCAGAATCCAGTGCAATTTAAAAAAAATGTAAAGGTCTTGTATAACAGTAGAAATCTGGATAAATGTCACCGTTAGCAATTATAGTGAGGTAGATGAACAGATGTGGCATTTCAAATGAAGATGACATTCCAAGGGATGGAAGGGGCTGAAGGGGTGTGTGTGTGTGTGTGTGTGTGTGTGTGTGTGTAAAGCATCCATACAGAATATGCCTCTTTTGTTTGTTTGTGTGCAGCTTATACTCATTAGCCAGAGCAGAACTATCAGTTTCACATGAGCTATGCTGTGTGCATGTAAACCCAGGGAAAGAGAAGGGCGAGGGTGCCTTAACGATGTCATGTTTAGTGTATCTCCAGTTAATTAACTGTAGCTGCAAATGTTTCCCTTCCTGTTGATGCCAAAGACGTTGGCCTTAGGCGAGTTAGCCATCTATTTGTTGCCTTGAAAGTGTCAAAGTAGCAGTACAAATCCTGGCAGCTCCTCCTCCACCTTGTGGTTAGAGTTCAGGCAAAAGAGTCAATTAAAGCAGCGTTTGCACTGATTTAAGTGTTGAATCGTTGCAACACTGCATCAAACCATCAAGAAAAGAAAGATCACAGTTTTATTTACACCTAAACAAAATGAATGCAAAAAAACACACTCCTCAAGGTAAGAGTTTCTGTTGCTCAAGGAGAGTAATATTTCTCCTTGAAACTGCACATCTTACTATCAGGTAGATTCATTTTTTCCATCAGAACCTCAGATTTGTGACATTCGTTCGCGCTGTAGTCGCTGTATGTCATACAATCATGTGACTGTGGAGGTTGGCATCTAGTGAAATCGTTATCAAATTAAAGAAATCATTTTGAGATGTTCTGAACTTTGTGACATGGTGCATAGGGATATACTAAATCACTAGTTAGGTCATGATGTTATATCGAAACAGCTGATTGTGATTTGATGTTTGCTGATTTCTCAGATTCAATATCATTTTGATTTGATTTAGGATCCACCTATTGATATGTAATGATTCTCCCTGCCTGCCATGACACCGCTAACTTCTAAATTTAACATGTTCAGTCCATCCATCCATCCATCCATCCATCCATCCATCCACCCACCCACCCATCCATCCATCCACCCACCCACCCATCCATCCATCCATCCATCCATCCATCTTCATCCGCTTAACTGGGGTCGGGATGAGGATGCAGCAGTCTAAGCAGAGAGGCCCAGACTTCCCTCTCCCCAGCCACTTGGATCAGCTCCTCCGGGGTAATCCCAAGGCGTTCCCTGGCCAGATGAGAAACATAGTCCCTCCAGCGTGTCCTGGGTCTTCCTTTAGGTCTCCTCCCTGTTGCACATGCCCAAAAAACCTCACCAGGGAGGCGTCCAGGAAGCACCCTGACCAGATGCCCAAGCCACCTCAACTGGAGCCTCTCGATGTGAAGGAGCAGCAGGTCTACTCTGAGCCCCTCCCGAATGACCGAGCTTCTCACCCTATCTCTAAGGGAGAGCCCAGACACCCTGCGGAGAAAACTCACTTTGGCCGTTTGCGACCGCGATCTCGTTCTTTTGGTCACTACCCAAAGCTCGTGACCATAGGTGAGGGTTGGAAAATAGATCAGCTGGTAAATTGAAAGCTTCACCACGAAAGACCACTACAACTCCTGCGTTAGTGCAGACGCAGCACTAATCAAATCTCCCGATCCATCTTTCCCTCACTCATGAACAAGACCCCAGACAAGGTCCTGCCTCAAGTGGAGGTGATATTCTGCATATCTTACTTGTTTCCTGTTGCCTTTGCTTTGTCTTGAATCCAGTCTACCCGTTCTCCTCTGACGTCAACAAGACATTCCCATACACCCAACTGCGGCTCATTGAACATTTTCTCTTTTCTAAACCATTCTTTGTAAACCTTAAAGATGATCATGGGTTAGAAATCCAGTTTCAAACTTCTCAGACCAGCCCGTCTGGCATGGTCAAAGTCAGTTTAATCTGGTTTCCTCCTTATTATCCCCAGATTTTACTTCAGCACGGAGTTGCTGCCCTGTGAATGCCTGATTAGCTGTTTTGGTTAATAAACAATTGAAAAATGGAACTAAAAAGCAACTGTGAGTATGTGCGGCAGTGGCATTTAAGAAATATTGCTGATCTAGAAAGACTAAATGGAGACAAATGATTTGCTGTGGCGACCTCTAAAGAAAAAGACAGACAAAGAGGCTTATTTAGGTTTATAATAGAGGTAGAAAAAGTTTCATTCCTCTGATTTTGACTTCTATAGAGGAAAAAAAACAAACCAAAGCATTATAATATAATATTATTGATTCACTTTAAAATTTTGGTTGTTGCTAAACTGGAGAAAAACCTGCAAACAGAATTTGACTCATTAGGAATTTCCCTCCCTCCTATTTGTAGTAAGCAGCAAGGTTCAGTGTTAGAAAATGCATATTTCACAAGAAATCGTGTAGTCTGGAGCCGAATTAATAACAGATTTTGCTTCAATCATTAACCTCAAAGTTCAAGCTTGAAATGGCACGAACCGCCGACGTCTGTGGGTGTTTTCTGTTTGTGTTTGTGGCTTTTTCCAGGCTTTAAGTATGTTTGAAGATGTTTGTATTTTTCTGCTCCTGACAGTCACTCGTGGTAATATTAGCATAAGACCGGCTTAAACTATCCCTGCTGCCAGTTTACAAGATATTATGGCTTATCACGCCTGCTAACCCTTATTATCCGCTTGTTTTTATAATTTGCCTGACCAAACACACTGACTTTTCAACAAATGCAAACCAAACAGCAGCGCTCTTCTGCTAGAGGGTTTAGATTCCAACAGGCCTGCAAATTATCATGAATAGTATTCATCCTTGGGGGCTCATTGAAAGTGCAATAGGAAGAAAAGCATGAAAATAAAAAGCAACAGCCTATCAAGTTGTGATAAAAGAGGGGAGTTTCACCTGAAAATCAACCTAATAATCTAAATTTTAAATGATTTATATTAAAAAGGGTTGAGTTTTCTCCTTTTTTCATGTATGACTGATAATAATTAGGGGTGTCAAATTATTGCATTAATTGAGATTAATTAATCACAGCCACATTTAGTTCACTATTTTTTTTAATCGCGTTAATCTAATTTTTAATCTATAACTTTGCTGGGACTTTTCTAGCCTACCTGTTGGGATTTTTTACTTCAATTTTATTTATTTATTTTATGTAATTATATTTATATTTAACTATCATGCCATACCACATGTCAGATTTTGTGAAAAAGCGTAATATTTTGTGATAAACTGTCAGTTTTGATATGCTAACCTACAGCGCTGTAATAACAGGTCTATTTTAAATTTAGATAAATGTTTTAGTAACAAGTTCTGTGATCACTATTTGCATTGCTCAAAAAAAGCGTTCCTTGATGTGTTAATTTAGATTATTCTATATGGACCTGATGTTTTATTTTTAATTTCTAATTATTCCAGACTGACAACAGAGCACAGTAGTATTCTGCCTTTCAAAGGAAAGTTTAGAAGTCTGTTAAACAATAAATGACTTTATAAACCCAGTTTTTTTGTCATATATTAATCTTTTAGTCTGACACAATAATGTAATGAATTTAAATAAAAATACATCAAAATGAGGGATTTTCTCAGCCATTAGTAGGTGAGATTAAAAAAGAGATTAATTAGATTAATTAATTACAGGTCATGATTAATTAATCTAAAACAAATTAATCTCATGACAGCACTAATAATAATATTCATAAAAAATTACGATTAAAACTGATTTGGTAGTGGTTTAATATGCCAAAACAATCACCTTCATTTGGATATTGTGGGATTCTGTTTTTTTATGTCAATTTTTGTTACCCCTTGTGCTTAAAAAATGACATTTAACAAACTTAAAGCAGATGCAACTTTGGTTTATTGTGACAGGAAACAAACCGGGTCGGGTTTGTAACTCTGAGCACAAGCTCCTCTGTGTTTCTCCTCCTGAGCAGGACCATATGGAGCTCAGTGTGCAAGTCCAAAACAACTTCTGTGTGGAACTACGTTCCAAATGAACACCATATACCACTGCTTTTCTACCAGGCAGACATTTAATGAGAAGGAGCACACGCAGGGACACAGTGCACACACACACATGCACACACACACACGCACTCACAAAATAATGCAACCTCTTCACCACCACAAATAATCTTATCTAACAGCAGCCTGACACCTGCGGTGAGCGAACACTTCCCATGAGTCCATTCTCACAATCAAACCACGAAGGGAGATCAGTCAACCAGGAAAACAAAACTCACTCACCAAAAAGATTCCCTCCCCTCTCCTCCCCCCCTCCAGCTCTGCTGTCCCCTCTTGACTTCCAGACCAAAGGTGCTCTGCCATCTGCTGGTCACTTTGGGAAATGAGGAGTTTTCAGAAAATGTCTAGAAAGTCATTGTACTCCATTTCTCTCACTGGCAGCACTGATTGATTTTTTTTCTCGCCTGCTGTCACTTGTCATACACATTTGCAGTTTTTTTTAAATGGCAGCATGACAAATCTGAGTTTCATTTGCCACTCACACTTAAAAACAACCGTGTATATGTTTGTATTTGATGTTTTACAGTGGGTATTTTTGGGAAGTGCATTTAGGTTTGAGGTCCTATTCCCTGCAGTTTTCCCTCCTCTCCTGACAAGCTGTAACATTCCCTAAAACATCAAATCCAGTGATACATTAACAGCTGATAGACACTGCATCCTGTCAACATGACGTTCAGAATTCCTTTGGGCTCCAACCATAAAATGCACCGCGTTCTCAGACAGGCTCCGTTTTGATGACATAAACAGTCAAAAACAACTTTTTTGAACTGTTAAAAAAAGATAAAAGACACGACGATACAAAGAGCTCCCAAACGTCTTTCTGCGAGCAACACTTAAATAACAAGTGACATATAAATCACAATCTCTCCATCTTTGATTCTGACTCTTATATTGATGTAGTCTGCTCTTGGCACCTCTCCGGAGTCTAAGTCCTCTGCCTTCTGCTTTTCATCATTAAATCATAGCGAGACAGTTGTGAGAAACATCTGCATTCTGCCACCGCCACAATAAAACTTGATTAGTCACCCCCTGACTCTTTGGTTCCCCACAAAGACACAAACTCACAAACACAAAGGCGCATAAATCACAGTCACATCTGACCCATTTCCCAAATTGCAAGCTTGGAAGAAGAGCAATGCTTTATGTCTCTCTCTCTCTCTCTCTCTCTCTCTGGGTGAGTTATGGTTAACAGTAGCAACCTTCTTGTTTTTCATACACACAGCACTGACATAGCATATGATTATTTGCACACTCCATCATTTTGACTTTTTCTGTGTAAAATGATCTTATGCAGATTTATGGACACGGTATATAAATTGTAGGCTTGTTCATCTATCCATTTAATGCCCAACTCACATCAGAGACTTCTGTTTTTCATTAAAAAAATAAATCAATGTATACTAGGGTCTGCTTGCAAACAGACACCCTGTCTCACATGTCATCTTTCATTGATGGCAGCTGTGACAATCCTGCTTTGTAATACCATCAAAGGCCCTTTTTATTATTTTTTTAGTCCACTTTTGTTTGTTGCATTTTTTTTTTTTTACAAAAGTTATTAAACCACATTATAGTAATTTGATCATTTATTCTGTGCAAATAATGTTTTGGGACTTTTGTTCACAGTAGTAATAAGTCACTGAGTTGAGTCAAAACTTCCTACTGCCCTGGCTGCAGCCCTCGTCTTTTTTTTTTTTTTTTTTTGGTTGAATCAACATGGTGTTTTATTTTATTTCATATTTATTAATGTTTATTTCTATAAAAAACACACAGGTGAGTTGTGTGTCTATTATACTCTACTCCAGAATCACAGCTCTGAGTATTCCAGAGAAGAAAATACACCAAGGTGTGAGCTGACAGGCAGAGATGCACCTCAAGCTGGGTCTCCGTTTGTGAGCACAAATATTTACATATGCACACAAGAAACGGTCGAGTGGGAGAGGAGCAAAGAATCAAAATACTAGAGACTCTCACACAGCACGAAAGTTTAAAAAACTGTGTGTGTGTGTGTGTGTGCGTGTGTGTGTGTGTGTGCCTATATATATATATATAAATCCCACACACAATTGCTGTAGTACTACTAGTAGTAGCAGTAGTAGTAGTAACTTTCGTGCTGTGTGAGAGTCTCTAGTATTTAGATTTTTTGCTCCTCTCCCACTCGACCGTTTCTTGTGTGCATATGTAAATATTTATGCTCACAAACGGAGACCCAGCTTGATTCCACAGAATTGGTTATTTTCACTTTGTTATATTTGCACAAAGTTTGTTTGTTTTGTTTACCTGTTGTAGCATAACAAACATAATGTATTCAATTATTATTATTATTATTATTATTATTATTATTATTATTATTATTATTAGTAGTAGTAGTAGTAGTAGTAGTAGCAGCAGTAGCAGTAGTAGTAATAGTAGTAGCAGCAGTAGTAGTAGTAGCAGTAGTAGTAATAGTAGTAGTAGCAGTTGTAGTAGCAGTAGTAGTAATAGTAGTAGTAGCAGTTGTAGCAGCATTAGTAGTAGTAGTAGTAGTAACAGTAGTAGTAGTAGTAGCATAAGCAGTAGTTGTAGTAGCAGTAGTAGTAACAGTAGTATCAGTAGTAGTAGTAGCAGTAATAGTAGGAGCAACAGTAGTAGCAGCAGCAGTAGTAGTAGTAGCAGTAGTAGTAGTAGTAGTAGTAGTAGTAGTAGTAGTAGTAGGAGCAGTAGTAGTAGTAGTAGCAGTAGTAGTATGCATTTTGTGTATGCAGCTTGTTGTAACATATGAGCACTTCTTATGTTTCAAACAAATTATTATTTTCATTTTTTTAATGAATAATTATAAAAAATTAATCTCAGTAGTTTGCTTGATTGATTTGGTTCATTTCTGTTTACATTTAATATTTTCTTGTTTATGTTTGTGTCCATTACTTTACGATTAGAGCAAATATATATATATATATATATATACACATATATATATATATATACACATATATAACAAAACCCGTTGCCTTGGAATGAAAACACAACTAGTTTAATTTATTTGTAATTTTAGTAGTCCAAATCAGGATTAATCATGCAGTTATGCCTACTGTGTCCTTATGTATCCAGCTTTTATTTACTGGGAAATATTTTTGAAAGTACAGATGATAAAATGTTATAATTGTAAATAAATTCTTATATTGCCTTCACCTTTAATGATAGTAACATACGTCCTTGTAAAAGATTTGTCATTAAAGCTAATTTCTTGTCTAAACAGCATAGCCGTGCTACACCAGCTACATATTATATTAACATTAGACGTTAGAAATATTTTTTGTCCTCATTTTTTGCCATTCTTTTGAAATTTGCCATAAACTAAAAGCAGAATTCTGCCCCAAGATGAAGCACAAAAATTCAGCTGATTTGCCTTTTGGCATACTAGATTTAGTTTTCCTTTTCTTTGACCAAACTTAAGGATCAAACCTTTAGGGATTAATTCATCGTCTGAATTGTGCTGAAGCCTGAAGTCAGGCTTAAACTAGAGTTAACAGGCATGAAGGTCGGTGAGCTAACTAACTCTGACACAACAAGCTGCCTACAGCCAGAAACAAGAGGCATACATTGCCTAAGCATGCATGCCTAGTTATACACAACACTTCTATTTAGCTAGCTTATGGACGGGCACATCTCCCCAATTCTCTATGATTGGCATAAGCAGCATCAGCGGTGGCATATGGGATTTGGGTTTGTACATTCTGGTCTGTGAAAACAGAGAAAAAAATCATTAACTAAACAGACTTCACCCAAACAGGCTTCTTGAGAAGGATGAAATTTAATCTATAATAAATGTTATCTAACACCACCTGGGGCTAAATACGAACATCTTAGCCTCGTCTGCTCTTTTATCCTCCATAGCCTGCAGTGACCTCTTACCTTCTGATGAAGGTTTCACCAGCCTCTCCCTTTTTATCACCCGCTCCCTCATCATTCTCACTTCAATATGCCGTTAAAATCAACTGACTGGGTTGAGGGAGAACTGTGACATAGTTGCAGTTCAACCAGCTTCCCTCTGTGTCTTAAGCAGAGCAGAAAAAAACCTGTGCAGCTGCCACAGAGCATTAGCTACAAAGTTAACCACCACTGACTCACTCTTCAGTTCCACCCTCTGCCGACATCCACAACCATAAAATGAGAGACACAGCAATTCTTCTCTATGTGCGTCTCCTGCATCAAGATGAAGGATTTGACACTCTGAGACAGTTAACTACAGAGCAGAGCAGGCTAGGCCCTGAGCAGTGGATGGGAAAAGCTTGATGTGTTTATGAGTTACAGTTCATGTGATCCAGGTGCTGCACTCGCTGTAGATGGTGTTAACTGAAGTCATTGCTCTGTGACTTTATTGGAGGGGGGTTGCTGCTTTGTTTATTCAGAACAAAGGCTTCAGAGCCTCTGTGAGGCTAATAAGATAACGTATTAAAAATCATCAGAAATGCATTAAGGGATTTTAATGCTGCGTTAAAAACTATGCGTGTGCATGCAGGAAACCAAAGCACAAAACAAAGTGTACTCCGTGATTCATAATAACCTACAACCCTATTAGCTGTCATGAAATCCTATTTGCGATTCCATTACATCAAATAGGTACAGAAGCTTACATTTGTTTAGTTGGATCTCTGTTTATCCTGTGGAAATAATGGCTATTTACACAGCTATGATTATCCAGCTTTGAGAGATCAAGTGTGAATCGATGCTGCAGGCAGATCTGTTTGACTTTGGCAGCTGGTGAATCTGAATGGCTCAATTTTTTTTCGAGATATTCATAGAATTAAAATTATTTTTTTGTTTTTGTTTTAGAATATTAAAACGCAACATTTAAAAGATCTGATAGAATCATGGATGGATGGATGGATGGTTAGATACGGTAGATACAATAAATCTGATGGATAGGATAGGATAGGATAGATAGATAGATAGATAGATAGATAGATAGATAGATAGATAGATAGATAGATAGATAGATAGATAGATAGATAGATAGATAGATAGATAGATAGATAGATAGATAGATAGATAGATAGATAGAATATGATGAATAGATATAAATATGATAGATGGATACTATAGGTACGATAGATACGATACATATGATGCATAGATACAATAGATGGATATGATAGATATCTAGATATGATAGATGGATACGATATTCTTTTTTGTCATCTTATACTTCTAACTAGGTGATAAAAGTATGAACTTGGCACAAATAAATGGTAAATGGCCTTCTTAGGGTTCTACAACCCCCCAAGGCGCTTCACAACACAATCAGTCATCCACCCATTCACACACTGGTGGAGATGAGCTACATTGTAGCTACAGCTGCCCTGGGGTGCACTGACAAATACACTTTGGCTTAATTCAGATGAAAAATGTTCACTAAAAATCTTATCAGATTTTATTTATTCTTCCAGTTTTCATTGTTTGGTTGGAATAGACATTAGGTACTACAACTCTGCTTCATTCTGTTGTTCTTTGTGAAAGACCAGAGTTTTTTTTAGAAAGACCAATTAATTTAAATTTTCTGAACTGATGGAAGAAGTTGAAGCAAAAGCACACTAAGGAAACTGATGCATGTGGGGCAGCAGTAGCTCAGGAGGTAGAGCGGGTTGTCCAGTAATTGGAAGGTTGCAGGTTCCATCCCGGCTTCCCCCCATAGAATGCTGCTGTTGTGTCCTTGGGCAAG
The DNA here is from genome assembly GCA_006937985.1 of Aphyosemion australe. Taxonomy (NCBI): domain Eukaryota; kingdom Metazoa; phylum Chordata; class Actinopteri; order Cyprinodontiformes; family Nothobranchiidae; genus Aphyosemion; species Aphyosemion australe. The sequence goes on along the minus strand of SSNS01000310.1, from coordinate 547,863 downwards.
ACACTTGAGCATCCGCCTTGCCTGCTGGTGGTGGTCAGAGGGACCGGTGGCGCCAGTGTACGGCAGGCCTCACCTCTGTCAGTGCGCCCCAGGGCAGCTGTAGCTATGATGTAGCTCGTCACCACCAGCATGTGAATGGGTGGAAGACTGACTGTGTTGTGAAGCGCCTTGGGGGGTTGTAGAACCCTAAGAAGGCGCTATACAAATACAGGCCATTTACCACTTATGTGCATATGAACATAAACCCCATAGACGTATATTCCAGTTGACAAATGAACTTCAACTAAGAACTATATTGCAAAAGGCAAGTGTTTATCGTGACACCACTCTCAATATGTTCAGGTTTGGCCTTTCAATGCAGTCATTATAGGGTACAGTAAACATCATTTATGGTGCAATCAGGGTGACTGTTAGTGATTAAACCTGTGCTTGAATAACGTCAGCCTGAACACATATTGACCGGTAAAATATCCTTTCATAGAGCTGATATGTAAACACACACTTGTCCATGTCCACACACTGAGCATGTGTTTTGATCTGCACCATACGACCAGGCGTATGGATTAGGGATGTGACGATGTATTGATTTGTATTGATTTTAAGGTGCGTATACTGCCATAGATCAGTACTGCAGCCATGTACTGGTGCAAGCATCTAAAGCTGAGCCTCACATTGATTATTTGGATTAATTTATATTCAGGAAGAGAGAGGGAAAAAATGTCCATGTATGTTTAACAAACCAGATCCTTAATAGCATTTTGGGATTCGAGATGTAAATAATGTTTGAGTCTTTGTTTAAGCAGATGGGCTTAATATGATCATTTATTGATGCTGGCTGAATAACTGAATGTGAAAACTTTGTAGCAAAATATAAAAGTGTTTTTTTTTTCCTTCACGAATAGATTTAGGTGCAAACCGCTTCCTCCCTGAAGTCCTGCATGTTGGGATTAGGTTTGTTTGTTCAAAAACAATATGAAACATCTTTCATAGTTTTAAAGCTTCACATGTTACAACTGTTGCTACATGGATACATTTATTGTGCTTTATTTTTTTAAACAAGTCTGTTATGCTTGAATATGTTGTTGTAAAAGGGGAAAGCACATCAGAATCATTGACTCGTTGAAGTTTTCATTTATTTAAACTTTATTCAAGTTTTGATTCAAAAAAGTGTTTTGAATCAATTTGAATCTTTTAATTTGTTTGCGAGACGTTAAAAAATGGAAATACTGTACTTCAGATCTCTCCAGTGATTTGATTAGATCTGAATGGCCCAAGGTTGTTCAGTTTGTTTTCATAGATGAGAAGATAAGATGCTTTCAAAAGCTGTTTAAATGCTTTTGACACTTGATCTATTTCAGAGGAAATCAATTAAAAGCCATTGCTGTTGATTAAACTTTAACACAAAGTTTCCTTTTAGTGTGCAAATACTACCTGTTTGATTCATAGATTTTTTTTTACATTCTGCAATACACAAACAAGTTCATAAATATAGACTAAAATAAAATAATCATCACCATTCTTACTATATTTCATGCCTGCAGAGCCTTTCATCGCTGCCCAAAGACCTCGGTTGAGTAGTTAGTGTCACTGGTAAAGAATCAGGTAAATTCACCTTTTATTACACTTGAAACTTAATATTTACTTTAATTGTGACTGATCTTATCAAAAATAAATCTGCTGAAGCTAATCATCAACAAAGTAAGAAACACTCAGACCATTTTCCATTTGTTTTGATCCTGAGAAGCCAGCCATTTCCTTCTCACCATTTCCAGTCAAAGTGAAGCACCAGCATAATGCACAGTGGTGGGTAGTGTGTCCCAGTGCATCATTTGTTTTTGTTTGGGATCGTCTGCCTGTTTGTGTTCGATGAGACTGTGAAAGGAAGGGAATATGTAGCTCTGTTTTTGTTTGCTTTAATGGAAAGCCATTCAGGCAAAAAATGTGGACCAAAGCAGCGTTGCGCGCTCACTAATGTTGTTGAATATCTGAAAATTCTGCTTCCTTTCACCTTCGTTGTGCACAGCTATCCGGTTTACTAGAGTTAATCATTAGAGGAAAACAAACAATGAAGTAGTAGAGAGATGCTGAAATAAATATATATATTTGAGCTGACCTGAGGACATTATTTTCACTATGTAGGACTATCTGGTTTTGTTTGTTTTGTTTTAAGTGAGCTCTACATGAAAAGGAAGAACGTGATGGTAACAGTTGAATCTCACAAAATCATTTGCTGACATCGACTATAGATTCAAGTTTAAATAATATGTGCTTTTATTGATGCTGGTGAAGGGTCTCAGTCATCCAGGTCAAGGTAATCCAAAGAGGTTCGAATGAAGTCAACTGGACTTATTTGGTTTCTTGAAGACATTTTGTTTCTCTGAGGGTGCTGTTGGGTTTAAGGTTTACCGGGATGTTGTGTTTGGCAAAAATTCAGAAAATTCTCCTGCGTCTCAGAGAAACTAAGAAGAATTTTCTCCAAACACAACATCCTGGTAAACTTCAAACCCAACAACACCCTCAGACAGAAACTGGTCCATCCAAAAGACAAGGCCCCCAAACAGAAGCTCAGTGGCGTCGTCTATGCAGTCCAATGCAGTGAGGCCTGTCCAGACCTTTACATAGGAGAAACTAAACAACACAAGCACATGGCTCAACACAGGAGAGCCACCTCTTCAGGCCAAGACTCTGCAGTCCACCTACACCTGAAGGAGGGAGGTAGGGAGGAGGGGTATTCATAGGTAGTTTCTGCTCGTTAAGAAACAATAGACAGCTAAAGTTTTTAAGATTGACTCTCCCATATTCCAGTCAGAATTGATAAAGCTCCTCGGATGAGAAGCGAAATGTCTTCAAGAAACCAAAGAAGTCCAGTTGCCTTCATTCGAACCCCTTCGGATTACTTTTATTGATATGGCTGTCACACCTGATTAACCTTCATGGCTACTAATCCTGATAATAAAAAGAACTTTATTTATAAGCTGTTCTTGAACAGTCTGAAATGATATCAATTCTAACAATCGTCATTTTTACAGCTGTATTTGATCATGGATCTTTTTGCCATGGCCACCCCTAGAAAATTGCTGGCCACCCCAGGGAAGACCAGTGTTCTTTAATAATATCATGTTTATTTTTACTCAAACCATAAATTCATCTAATTTAATCAAGACATAATTGTAAAACTCGATAAAAAAAATTATACAATTAATGATTCTATTAATTCTGCTGCTCACCATTTAAAAAAAGTTTATATCTCCATAGTTTTTTTTGTGAAGACAGTAACAAGTGAGTTAAACTAAAAATTAAAATTCTAAAATAGATTTTGAAGTAACATTTTATTTTTCTGATATTTTTGTATTTTTCAAATTTGAGTTACGTGTTTTGGATGCATGTTGTTTTTTAATAAAAATGGATAAAGGTGCAATGTAATGCATCACCACGGGCTCCCAGAGTTACCACAAGGACCAATTTGGTGTGCCACCTCAAAACTCTCTCTGGCCACCCTTATCAAAATTTTCTGGGGGCGCCTCTGCAGGCTGCACTGGCCAAGGCTCTTTGACGTGGATAAAACACACATTGCATTGTGTTGCTGTCGAGCTCACTAAATTATTTGAACATGTTCCATCAATCCGTTTTGCCATCTCCTTTGGTCACCCGTTTGATACTAAATTCATGTTTTGTTTCCTGCTCCGTTCCCGCTTTGCAGTCTAAGTACCTACACCAAGCGCCTGAGGCAGGATGCCCTGATTTCCCACAGCGAGGGAAGGGCTAGCCTTTCATGTTCATGCTGAGGTTGTAGAGGTAGATGGTTGTGCTTAACTGCTTATCTTCTCGAGCCTACAATCCCAGTGACTAATCCCCACAGCCTTTTCAAGGTTATATTATTGCCATTAGTGCAAAAAACGTTAATGTCTTCATAAATCTACAAGTTTGTCACATCATATTATTCAGCACAAGAACAAGGTTGTTTGATGAAAGTCAACAAGGACGAGGCTTTGACTGATCGCGACTTTGTGGGCGAACAAAGATCATCTGAAGGTGTGCGATAAGGGTGAGGAGGATCCAGGAGGGACCAACGCGGCGTTTTAGAAAGACACGGTGTCAGTCAAGCTGTGAGAATGAGGATGACAGATCATCTGTGAGAAGTCGTGCTTCATCTACGTGGCCATCAACGGCTTACCGGCGCTTCTTTCTAGTTGTCAGCTCATCAGCGAGACAGGCAGAAATTTCTTGTCAGTCTCCGCCATCATGAAATGCAGATTCACAGACAGAATATTATGTGATATTGCAAAATTGTAGCTGCAAATCCTGAATTCAATATGATAAATTTAGCATTTTATAAGAATTTTAATGAGCAAAAGTTTTTGTGCTTCTTTAAAAAAAAAAAAAACAAGCACAAAGAAAATTTGGACTTAAATGTAGAACCAATTCTTATTTGAGCCACATCAGACGACATAGTTTTGTGCGACGCGTGAGAAAACTGTGCGTCTCATGAATGGCTGATTGTAGCACTTCTCTGAGCGAGGCTGCTAGCATGGAAAAAGAAAAAACAAACGTGTTTTTTTGTGTAGCCAGATGTCAAAAATTCATTTATTTTACTGTATTATTACTGTAACCAATTTAAATCNCTCTCACTTAGCACTAGCAAATCCCACAATCAGAGAAAAACAGATGCATTTATGTTCAAGGCTTCAGGCTTGTCACACATCCCCATAATGTGAAGGTGTCATTTCCTCCTGAGTGATATTTAAAATTGGCACAAAAACATGTTTTCTATGCCATGGGTTGTTACTCAAAATAATGTTTGCTGTTGAAGAACATCCTGCAGCACTAACTTATTACACATCTAGTAAAAGAAAATCCCTAGAGAGAGAAAAACGAAGATGTTTGTGAGTTGCACAAGCTGCAACGCTTTTTTTTCTTTTAAGATACGAACAGGTATTCCCTATCTTCATAAAATAACAATAAATGACATGTTCCCACTTGGGACTTTTTAAAAAAATCAACATTTCTCACAGCCGCACAGCTCTGTTGTTATATTGGTTTTTCTTTTCACCATCGTTTTTTGCCAGATTTCAATAGATCAGAGAGAAAAAAAGCATTATTGTAGAAAAAGTAGGGATGAAAAAAAAGTTTAGCGAAAGTTCTGATGTTAGTTTAAAGAGACAGAAGCAATATTCAAACAATCATTCATAAGAGCTGACTCTGTTGGCTCACTTGCAGCCTGTAAACAGACTTAATGGCTACAGCCTGTATCACCATGAATCTCATAACCCATCATGGCCCCGAAGCCTTTTTCTCAACCTCCCCCACAAGTCCAGTGGCTTATCACATAAACGATTATTGACTGCTTTCCAAGTCATCAATACTATCAGCGCAGTTTTACATATGGTAAGCCTTTCAACTTCATCACAGTAAGCCAGCAGAGGCTGAAAGCTCACAGGCAGGATAGCCACATGAGGTTTGAACAGGGAGAATGAGGAGGTCGCACTTTCTGCCTTCAGATTGAATGTGGGATTATTGAATTTGACAATTTTCATTTAAAGTCATCCTTCATTCCTGGATTTAGATGCTAAGGCGAGGGTAAAGTAAAGGACGTGAAGAGAGAACGGCGACGAAACAAAAGCGCACAACCTGGCTGTCTGATGGTGCAATACATTGTTATATAAAAAGGTGCCTGAAGTCTTACAGCTGAGCCAAAACAACTTAATGGATTAATTGGGAACCAACAGAGATAATTAGGCCTTTGGGGTTGTATGATTCCACCCCTCGTCGACTGTTGCCTCAGAACTGTGATGTAGTGTATTTCCTGCTGTGTAATCGAGATAATTAGCAAGAATGTTGTGTCACTGTCCAAAGATTAGCAAAAGGGAAAGGCCAAACGACGAGGCTCATTAAACCTGGAGACGTTTGATTTCATTTATTTACCTTGTTCTCGTACTCCGTAGCTGCATCCTCAAAAAGATCAGAAACGGAAAAATTACTCGTTTTTTTTTTTATCCGATGACGCGGACAGATGCCTAAGTGTGAGGAAGCGATCCTGTTTTTTTACTGGGCGTTCATTAACCAGTCCCCACAGAAGGTGCATCAATTCCTGTTGCTCAAATGAGAACTGATGCACACGACTGTCGTATGTTTGCCTCTGCTAAGGGGAAATATGTATGGATGGCTAGATTATACTGTAGCTGAGACTAACTGAGGCAGGGCTTCAGTTGTTTACTGTGCTCCTATTATTGGATGCCAAGGTGTCCTTCTGTGAGCCTGTCAGCCACTGAGTAGTAGGCCAAATTGATTGGTCTGCTCTTGCCCACCAAAAGGACCTGAACTCAATTTGCCTGTGATGGCTTCAATTTCCTGGCTGGACAAAATCCCCCCCACTCCTCTCCCCCGTGCTCTCTCTCTTAGCATCCATTCCTCGCTCAAGAGCTGTCATTTAATTTCATTACTCAATGGGGGAGGTTCATGCCCTGTCTCCGTTTCTGTCCCCCCGCCTTCTGTTCATGCGAACCTTATCAAGAATTTCAGGAAAGAAGGTTTTTTTTAAGGCGATGCGTGTTTTAACATTTCCTGGAGGAACATTGTTTTCATCTTTTGCCCGGCAACATCCGACTGAGATGTGATTCTTCTTCTTCTTCTGCCCTTTTGATAAATAGGATGCAAGGGAGTACATTTGAAATAAAAGCTACTTTTAAGGGTGCTGAAAGATGAAAGCACAAAGATAATGACTGAAACACTGTCCACCATATTATACGGCCTCACGCTTGAGTGCTGTGTGTAAAATTGATGGGAGATTGTGCCGGACAGACATTTTGAAGATTGTGATTTTTTAAGAGAAAGTCCTCAAAGGTTGGACTAATTTAGGTCTTGCTTCACAAAGCTTTTTTTTTTAGCACATTCTCAGGAGCAAAGACCCAATTTATTTTGCAGCAACATTTTAGAAACTAATTTCAAATGCACAAAAAAAAAAAAACGCCACACGGTCAGCGGCTGATTAGAAAGAACGCAGGATCTAACACTGAAGTCAAGCATAGAGCTCTTTGAAGTGATTACCTTACATGTTTTGGTCCTTTTTCTTTAGTTGTTGTTGCTTTAAGATAAACACGTGGAGCCACTCAGCATATGCCAGCTTATGTCAAGATGAAAGATTTTACAAGCCATTATCAGAGACCCGCAGATTGTTCTGAGGGTATTAGCTGGCATCACAAATGTGCTACAACCGCAAAGATCTTGCTGCGATTTCAGAGGCGGTGGACGGCGGGGGATGGGACGGGGGGGAGATAAATTCTCAGCACTTTCAGATGATCTAGATGACTAGAAGAGATTAAACGCTGGCAATATACGTGTGGTCTTATTCTGTTTACCATGCGATGTGCAATTTAACAGGAAGAGAAAAACATTTAAGGATCTCCATGCACACGAGCAGCATTTCCCTACCAGGAATAAAGAAGGTGAGCTGGAGTGGAATGTGCAGAGTCTTCCTTTCCAACCATCTCGTTTGACTCATCTTTATCTCACAGGATACGCGCTCTTCTGGGTGTATTTACCAGCGGTCTTACAAGCTTTTACCTCCAGGAAACAAGCGGCTGATCTGGCTTATATTCCACAATGATTCATCTTGCTCAGTATCAACCACGAGGCATAAATGCAATACAACCAAATTAAGGCCGCTGTGCCAGACAAACAAGCTGGGGAATTTCAAATCTTTGCCTTTTCTTTCATATTGTTTTGGGAGCCGGTGGAGTTTATTGCCTTATGAAAACTGATTTCTCAAAGCGTTCCTTCTATATTCCACGCTTCTGCTTTCTTTAATCTTTTGTTTTTTATTATTATTTCAAAGGTAAAGCGAGCAAATAAGCATAACCCTGCAAATATACAATATATTATCTACTGCTCACCTGCAGCCAATGGCAATGCTTCCTAGAGTTTATCATGGCAGTTCTTGAACTTAAGTGAACGTCTTCAGTTCTTGTATCATCCAATCCAAATTACATTTCAAGAAGACAGAACACACTCCAGAAACATCAATACGGTCTGCCTCTAAAACACCTACACTTGTCACTGTATTTTTCATCCCAACGTAGTGGCTGATCAATGTACACAACTTAGATTGTATTGTGGCAGTGTTACATCTTTGGAGCAGTTTGATCAGCTAAAGCAAGGATGACTTCTGCTGAGAGTGTGTTTGGTTTGCACAGACATGCTGTAACCCCGCCGACGCTGGAGGTGTCGGTTCTGGCTCTCCTCAAGTCGATCTAAAATCCCCGGAGGGACAAAAAAAGTCAGAATCTTATCTATCGTGGAGAAGGAACAGAGAAGGTGCCCTACACGTCCAATAAACTTAGCTTTAAAGGGATATTCCACCCCTAAGTGAAATTTGGTCTATTTTCCGTATTCCCCACAGTTGGATAAGTGAGAAAAAAGCATTTTGTAACCAGCGCAGTGATTCTCCTGATCTAGCAGTGGTCCATCTGCTTTAGCTTAGCATAAACAATGGAAGTGAATGACAGGAACTAGCATTTTATGTGCAAAAGTGATTAAAATGACTCAATAATGATACCAATTATTCCTGGTGAGCTCAATAATCATGTTGACTGCAAATTAGGGCTGCACAATGTATCAAAGATTTATCGTTATTGCAATATCAGCATGCGCAATAGGCATATCGCAAAGAACAGAAAAATATCGCAATTAATGGTCATGTCAGATTTTTGCTACACATAATGCATTTTGTCAATCAAATGGAAGCATGAAGTTTTTGACAAATCAAAAAGAGCCCTTCACCCATTTGGCCAATCGGTTGGGTTCTTATAGGTTAGATGCCTTGGTGCCTAGGTGGACGGCACTTCATTTGGATGGCTAGCAAACACCTGAGTTAGCTTAGAGAGCGTCGCAATGACTGAGGGTAAGACGTGTGTGGAAAATGTTAGCGAGAAAGAACTCATAATTCAAACAGCATGACTATTATTTCAAAGTACTTGTGTTCAACAAACACAAGTACTTTGCAAGACATGCCAAACACCCGTGGCAACCATGAGGGGAAACACGACAAATCTCCATTGTCACCTCCAACGCAACCATAAAGATCTATAAAACTGGGCTCTAGAAATGTAATGTGAACTTGCATGATTTCATTTTGTTACTGTATTAATAATAATGATAGAGGATGGAGTGGTGTGTCTAAAGTATATATACAAAAACTGCAGATTTAAGTATTTGTTCATTTATTGCGAGTAATATCGATATCGCAATATTAAGCACTGTTATCGCATATCGCAGGTTTTCCTAATATCGTGCAGCCCTACTGCAAATAAAAAGTAAGAAGTAACATGAAGGACTTGCAGGAGGCGATTAGGACTTGGTCACCGCTGCATGGTGCATGGATATAACACAGTCGAAAAAGCTTCCAGCTTCCGTAAACAAACATCTAACGTGAAATATCCAGCTGCTGTATGTCTTCGGTTTGTTTTCACGTCCCTTTGCTACACAAGTAACAGGCATTTTCTTGTATTACTCCTGTACATAAATCTACGGAAAGAAATACTGAGCAAATTGCATGTTATTTTCGACCGCTGTGTTATATCCATGCACCATTCAGCGGTGGGTTACAGCGGTGCTTTGTCGTAATGTAGTCCCGAGTCTAAATCAGCTTCTGCAAATCCTTCGTGTTACTTCTTACTTTTTATTTGCAGTCGACGATTATTGAGCTCACCAGGAATAATTGGTATCATTATTGTCATTTTAATCACTTTTGCACACAAAATGCTAATACCTGCCATTCACTTCCATTGTTTATGCTAAGCTAAAGCAGACGTACTGCTGCCAGATTAGGAGAATTACTGCGCTGGTTACAAAATGCTTTTTTCTCACTGATCTAACTGTGGGGAATATGGAAATAGACCAAATTTCACTTAGAGGTGGAATATCCCTTCATTTACACATCTGATAAAGATTGTCTAACATTGTAGGTAATGAGTGAAATTCTCCTGTACATTGATAATGTTTCATTATCACGTCTTTGTTAAACAGTCTAGTATTTTTACACCTGATTAGATCATAACAAAACAAAACAAAACAATTTACACTCCTATATTACTTTACAAGAGTGTGAAAATGTGATTTTAATTAAACCTGAGTGTTAATAAATAGTAATGAACAGTTACTGAGATAAATGTTGAGTGGAGGGATGAGATATGTCCCCAAAAATATCAGGAACTAAAGCAATGATCCAAAAGTAACACGACTGACACAAAGTAAAAAAATCATTGGGATTTTTTTTTTATGAGACCAAAAATTCCAACAACCTGTCAGAATACATGTCCAAGTCGTCAAAGCAGATGACTGAATCTATTTCTGACAGGTTCTTTTTTTAAAAGCTTCCAGTTGTCACACAGCTCATTCTGAGGGGTAATGTTAGAGTTTCTCTTGAGCAAGCACCCAGTAGAATCTATAGAACCAGTGAAGCTGTGATTAAATGCCAACACGTTTGTTTTAAAGCTGTTAAAAAATAAATAACGAAAATGGTGACAAAGATGTTTTTTTTCTTAGATATTTTCAAAATCTCTCTTCTGGCAGAATGGGACAGTGTGTAGCTCTGTCTCCCTGCAGGAACAAGACAGTCCCCTCTCCTATCTCCATCTGAAGGGTAGTGATGTGTATAATACTTCAGACTCTGAAAGGTTTGGTGGCGCGTTGTAATGTTCAAAGTAAATGGAAACACAAAGGTTGGTCACGCTACACCATAAGAGGGGGCGGAGGGTAAATCATAGGATGGTGTGACCTTGGGAGGCAATGGACACAAAATGGCTCAATATGTGTATATGCAGACATAGATATATATATATATATATATATATATATATATATATATATATATATATATATATATATATATATATATATGGAATTTCTGTCACTGAGCTGTTGTGATACAACTGGTTAAATTGCATTCTAAAACAAGATAGATCGTAGTGCCGGCGCAGCTGTGCCAAGCAGATAAATCAATTAAAGTGACCCGATCTGACAAGTCGCCTCGTCCTCAGACAGGTTTAATATGAGAACACATGTCCGTGAGACTTACGCCTATCTCCGTCTCACCGTTGAGCATTTTCTCTGCAGGGACTCTGATTAAAAGAGAATGCTTCAAGATGACACATCAGCCTTTTAATCACATCACATGAAGTGATAGCATCTCATTGTATTTAAGCAGGTTTTTTTTTATTCTTATTTTTTGAATTCTGAATTTGAAGTCGGATTTCTAATCTTACAGTCATTTTGATTTCAGTGAAGAACAAAGTAGCTGTTTAAAATAAACTGATAGAGTCTTAAATCTAACGAGAATCAAACTTTTGTTGTGTGCATATCCATCAACCCTCCATTGCTATGTTCCTTCATGAACTGAGCGTCTTATTTTGAGCAGAACCTTCTATAACTGATTGTTTTAATGTAAAGAAAATGCAATTTACCCCTTAGGAGGGTACCAACTCAACAACACACATTCCCACTGTGCAAAGACCTAGTTAGGACATCTTACAGATGTGGTCTAGACCGACGGACTCCATATTGACATGATGCGCGCAACCATGTGACGTTGACTGTTTGCAGGGTTAAGTTTGTTAGTGTGAGACGTCCACCATGCATTTTCAAAGAATGTTAACTTCCTTTGTAATATGATTGCACTCACAATGCCACAACTGCATGAAAATGTTTGGCTTATTTACACATTAAATGACAGGTCTTGCATTGTCAACAGTCAGTGTGGTTACATGTGCAGTATCAACATCTAAGTTGATCCAGGTCGATTTTATGGTAATAAATTGGGAGTCATCCTAGTTTACATGGGCATTAGAAAACCGACTTCTCAAATGAAGTTTGTTCCACTCCGGTACAGTAGGTGGCGACATGCGCCCTTTCATGTTGGCATGTTTCCGGTTAGCTTGTAGCAACACAAATAGTAAACAAACGCTGCAACACAGCTTAATTGGTACCTACTTTACTGTATGACGGTGTTAAGCGTGTTACTTTGTGGTGATGATATTATCAGAGGACCGCTACTGCGGTCGCTTCACTTCCGGAACGCGAGCATCCAATCGGTTCAGTTCGGCTGACCCGTTTACATGCAGAATGAATTCAGATAACTACCACATTATCTGTGTGCTTCAGCCCAATTAGAACCAGTTCACTTTCAGCCAGACTAACGCGTTTACATGCATTTAAAACAAGACAACGTGAGTCTTTTTAGGGCAATATGCCTTTTTTTATGTGCATGTATGCATGTGCACCAGCTCTGGTGGCATAGTGGTATGAGTGTCCGCCCTGGGACTGGGAGATCGGGGTTTGAATCCCGGTCGGGTCATACCAAACACTTTGAAAAAATGGGACCCAATGCCTCCCTGCTTGACACTCAGCATTAAGGGGTTGGATTGGGGGGTTAAACCACCAAATAGTTCCCGAGCGCAGCCACAGCTGCAGCTCACCACTCCCCACCATGGGGATGGGTCAAATGCGGAGATGTCATTTCACCAGTGTGTGATGATGACTTGGGACTTTAACTTTATGTAAACACACTGAGTGTAAATCAGCTGTGTTCCTATATGTGCTGATATTTGTCAATGAATCTGTACAATGTTCAAAGGCCCAAACGATGCATAAGAAATGTACTAAAATAATTAGGAAAGCGAACAATTGCAGAGTTAAAGCAAAGCAGAACCAAAATTAAACCTAACTTTGAGCCCTTCAAACAGTTTGTAGATCCGTCTGTCTCGGGGAAAACAAGAGCAATGTTGACTCTGGTCTTACTCCTCTCTTTGTGGGAGGATTTGGGGCTGAAGGGCTTAGTTTGTCCAGCAAAGGAAACCTGGTGATTGTCCCACTATGGAGCGCAGAACTTCCATGATCTAACGTGAGCGCTAGAATATTAACACACACACACGTGGTAAGAATGTTTTTCACCTCTACCACTCTTCTGATTCTTCAGTGGTTTTCAGTTGAAGGGCCAGTTTCTAAGTATCAATCACTTCACTTCTCCAGACTCAAAATGTGTTATTAACAAGCATCTTAGAGATTCCTTTTGAAATTCTTTGTGAAAGGCAAAGCTGTTTGAAATCATATTACCACTTAAGATATAGATTGATTTACATTGCACTTGAACACAGCAAGAGCAAACTGAGAATCTATCCTCAACTCAAGATATAGCTAATTAATAAGCCCACTCTTTAATCATCTCAAGTATATACTCTCTTTTATCAAAGCACTGAGGGAATAGAATTGTGAAGCTCCTAAAATGCTATTTGTCTGCAGCACATCACAACTCTGGTTAATTTTTAATCATTTGTCTCCGGAAATACGGCTGTAATTACTTCCAACACCACATACATGAACTGTGATCTTTCAAACGTTAGTTTGATGGCCTGCTTCCGAAGATCCGATGATATAATCACTTAGAGAACGGAAGTAAAAAAGCTGATGCTCAAAATCAAGAAAAATGGGAGAAACTTAGTGGAAAAAAAGCAGCACTAAACTAAAGAAAACATGGTGTTTTTTGCGTGTTTTGAGACATTTAAAGGTAAGTTAGACCATTATGCTTTTCCAGTGCTGAATGGTTGATCTTTATGAGAACCTTGTGGTGAAGCTGTCAGCTGCTGAAGTTTAGGGAGAAAGAGAGTTGCAGCACACTCACTAACAATCTATCAATATCTTTGTCTCTGCCTCTTTCTGTCTCCGTCGCTCTCAATTCAGTTCAGACCAAATCAGCTTGACAAGCATCCGGGAAACAGCCCATTGCAGACTATGAGAAATGGACAAGGACCGGCACAAGTAATGGCAAGTAAAAAAATTCATCTGTGATCAATAAAGGACTACTGTATTCTGTCAATCTGCTAGGAAGTATTTAACACAAATCCTAAACAGAGGTCGTTTCCCTATACGTGTACTTGTCTGTACTTGTGTACTCACAAGTCATCAACGATGGCCCAACTGCTCCAATCCTAAACACATAACATGGCAGGTTCGCTCAGAGTTCCCAGATGTGTTCTTGCTCCGCCCATTGTGTCGAGGATGCATCAGTGCATCCTTCAGCTGACTTGGGGCAGCAAAGTATCCCACGATGCAAATAAAGAAATGTAAAGTTGTCTGTTATTGTAAATAATTGTGTGTAACCTGTAAAATTTGCTGTGTGTATTTGGGTTATTTTTTTTTCCAGACTCTTCCCGATTCCTCAGAATGGTAATTAGCTAACCCACTATCAAAATAAAGGCAGTGTTGCCCTAAATAGCTCTGTTTTTATGAAACAGAAACTTTTTTCTTCATTTAACAGCAGGAAATGCTGGTATTTTATTAATTTTGATCAAAAGTGGACCAAAAATTATACAAATAATGTGTATTCATTGTTATTTTCTTTTATTTAAGGGACAAACTAGACTTTTATTTTTATGTCAGGTCATATATATATATATATATATATATATATATATATATATATATATATATATATATATATATATATATATATATATATATATATATATATATATATATATATATATCCTTTTGTTCTCATCTTAAATTGAAGTCATGTCAGCCAACCAGTCTAGCAATCACTTTGTTCTAAGTTAATTAACAATTATACTGTTATTCATTTGTAGTAGTGTTATTTTAGTTAAAAGAAGCAGATAAAATAAGTTTTTCTTCTTTCTGTCCCATTTTCATTTTGGTTCTAGTAATTTAATTTTGTATATTGATTTTAAATTTTTGAATAAATGAAAATAAAGTTTTGAAAAATAAAATACGTAATCACTTCTGCACCTAGACATATTTCGGATGTGAACTATGTGTGTGTTTTTTTACATTTAATAGCAAGTCTCCATTTGTTGCACTAAATGTTCATAATGTCCAACATTTTTTGCAGGTTTAACCCATCTTCTGCAATGAAAACAATATTGTCAGCATATAATAATCATGGTGGGAGTCGTGGTTGATGTTCAGTGAATGAACATATTGATGTTTAATGGGTAAAAAAATCAGCTTTATTTAGACAAAGACATACATGTGTGTACTATTTCAGATGTAGATCAATGAAGTCCCCAAAAAAATACTAAATATTTATATATTTTTTTATTTTTGTAATGACTTATTTTCATAAGGAAAATACAGGTTGTACAGAGATCT
Organism: Aphyosemion australe; assembly: GCA_006937985.1. Lineage (NCBI taxonomy): Eukaryota > Metazoa > Chordata > Actinopteri > Cyprinodontiformes > Nothobranchiidae > Aphyosemion > Aphyosemion australe. Next base: position 532,707 of record SSNS01000310.1, on the reverse strand, counting down.
AATTTTAGAAGAAGCCTAGGTTTACACAATGTACCTGAAATGTTTGTAGGTCTATGTCAACAATCAAAAGGTGCATTCTTGTGCAATAATCACTGTATAAAACATACATATTGTAGCTTAAAGTAAGTTATGTCTCTGATATAGGAGGATGAACTGGGATACCTCTGCAGGAGGGCTGAGCTGAGCCTTAAAGAAAAGGTGAGGAACTCCATCATAAGCTGAAAAAGAGTCACTGTCCCTCCACATCAAAAGATGTCCGCCAAGGTGGTTTGGTCATTTGACCAGAGTCCTATTTGGTCACCCCCCTCTAGAGGTTGTAGGCCTGCTCCATTGGAACGAGACCCTGGTGCAAACCCAACACATAATAGAAGCTTATTTACTCTCTAGCCTGGGAATGCTTTGGGATTCACCAGGAGGAGCTGGAGAGTGTTGCTGGGGAGAAAAATGGTAAATATATTTGATATGGCGCCTTCCAGAGTCCTTGAACCCCCCCCAAGGCACTTTACAACACAAGCAGTCATTCACACCCTGGTGGTGATGAGCTACATCGTAGCTACAGCTGCCCTGGGGCTCACTGATGGAGGCGAGGCTGCTGTACACTGGTGCCACTGGTCCCTCCGACCACCACCAGCAGGCAACGTGGATTAAGTGTCCTGCCCAAGGACACAACGACAGCGACAGACTGAGCGGGGTGCAAACCTGCAACCTTCTGAACTGCTCTGCCACCATCACCCAAGAAGGATGCCTGGGCCTAATGACTGGACTTGTTGTCTTCAGTACTTGACCTCAGAAGAGGAAAGATGGATGGATGGGTGGGTGGATGGATGGATGGATGGATGGATGGATGGATGGATGGATGGATGGATGGATGGATGGATGGATGGATGTTTACCATTAGCACGTGCATATTATGCAAATACAAATACGGCATTGTTTATTTTCCACTTCCCGTGAATCGCCATGCATTTTCACTTTGATGCCTTTCCACTTGTTAGTCCATTAGCGGGGACGTCCCAAGTGATTAGCAAACAGTGTTAAGGCTGAGGTACAACAAAGGACTCAGAGCTGGTCCAAAAGTGTTGTAACAGACATTCATCGACCATGAGCTGTTGTTAAATAAACACATTTGAATCCTGGCAGAGCAATCACACAAGCTTTGATGTTTACTTTGTGGATTCTTCTTATTCCTTATAATTCTGCAGTTAATCTCATTGTCACTTTTCAGGTGTTATTGTTTGTGAAATATACCTGAAAAGAATCTCTTATTTCCACAGCTGCTCCAGTTCCTCCATTTTTTTCCTCTTTTGTTTGCGAGTCAGAAACATTTATCGTTCCTACGGCAGCTCTTTTTTCTACTGCAGAGTACAGAAGGAGAGAGTTCTGAACCCTCCTAAGGCAGCATTTACCAACACGTCATCGCTCCTAGAAGAATTGATCTGTTTAGAGTTAGCCATGTAGACCACAGTTGTAACCACGAGTGTCACAACAAAAACATTTTCATTCACCTACGAGTGGGGGTAAATGGCCTCGGTGACACTCTCTGGGCGTTTAGCCGACTCTTAACCCCAGACAAATCACAGGAGGCTTCCTCTCTCCCTCTCAACAGCTGTGAAACATTGGTTTTAGGTCATGTTACTGTGACCTCCCAAGGTATCCAGCCAACCTTCAGGGCTATGTGTCTTTGTGTTTCTGGCTCCATCTTCATCTCTGTCTGTCTTTTGATCTGTCTCTGCACTTGTCCTGCCACCCCCTTTCCACACACACACACACACACACACACACACAAACTCTGAAGCACTTACCCTCATGATCCGGTAATGCGAGTCTAGCACTTGTACTCCAATTATTCTCCTGTACTTGTTCTTGAAAGGGTTCTTGCCTCTCTCTCAGCTAAAGACTGTCGTGACCCCCCTGTGATTTCTGCTGGACCCCTCAGAGGCCTGCTAGTGTTCATCTCCTCAAACTCATCCATTTTCAAACACATATTTCAATGCTGTTTGACCTGAAACTGATTCAACAGAGTTTAACTGGAACGTGGACTCTATCCTAGAGTCGCTATCCAATACTTTTCTCTCAATTATTTAGGAAAACCATCGTCGGGAAATTCAGTGTATTCTCAATAAATGTTAGTTTAATCCAAAACTCGTGAATTAGTCGTTGTTGAATGTTTTAATTTGTCAACGCTGGACGCTGAGTATCTAATTGCGTCTTTCACCTCATCATCTATCTTGTGTGGATTAACACACACACACAGCTCCCCATCAGTGCTGTTAGAGGTTGCTTTATCATAGCAGCTGCTTTATGTCGTTTGTAAGAAGCAGATTTTCTTGAATCAGAAACAGAATTAATCCTCCCGGACGGTCACACAAGAGCAACTATCCATTAAAAACAACATCTCAAAGTCTCTGGATCTTTATTGTTAGAGCATATGTTTTTTATATATACATGTGTATTCAGTGTTGGTTGTAACTCTTTTTTTTGTGAGCCTGCAGAAACATTTTAAGCTCAGATATTATGACTAAAGCTTTTGACAAAACCACTCCAGTTTAGACCGAGAGCACTGTTCTAAAGTTAGGGATGTACAGGGATATCTGCGTGCAGATAATCTCTCCCTTGCACATTTGAGAAATAATCTCTGTCTTTCATGGCAAAGTGTTATCACGAGATTAAAACCAGTGTCGTAATGGAGGAGAGAGGCAGAACCATCACGACATCACCAACCAGTGCCAGCCCTGTACGAACCCAGCTCTTGGGGCAGAGCTGCATATATGCGGCCACAGGGTAGCCATATGCTTGGGCATTTGTGGAGGACACACACACACACACACACACACACGCTCACACTTTGTACCAGCAAGCGTTTGCAGCCAAGTGCCACAAGGTTCAGCTCAGACCAGTCTCTTTTCCGTCTGTTGGTCAGTTCAGTTACATTTCCGCAGTAATCCATGCAGACGCCTGAGATTCTGTTGACACAATAGTTGAAGTCTTTTTGCATGTTTTCCATTTCTATAATGTCCACTGAACCTTATCATTTTATATGACACGGTGCTGCCATAAGTACAGACATTCAGCTGTTCAGTACTCATGCAATTTTCTGCTATTGTTTCTTGTCTGTCGCTCCAAATTTCTTTTTCTGCTTCAAAAATACAGACAGAGTGGCAGACCACTGATTTTTTTTAGAGGGTAAAGAAGAAAGAGAAGCCCTCGTTCACTTCTAAAAAGGATTGGTCAGCATTAGTGGCCTGACCTCCAGGTTCAGCAGAAGCAAGAGGATCCAGAAAATGTAAAAAGGAAATCTGCCCGGATATGACATTGATGTGGGCTTTTCAGTGGTCACTTAGGCTAAAGAATAATCTCATTACTCAGCGGAGACATCATACTGTACCACTAGAAAGCACGGACTGGGAGAGATAGTCACTAAAGTGAAATTCAAAAAGCCATTTTCTCTTACAATGTCTGCCTGTGATGACTGTTAAGATAATTTGTACTAGTGAGAAATTAAATAAAAACGTTATACGTTCAGTTCATTTCTTCCTTATTTGTGATGTTATCTGAATAGACTTTTAATTTCATTTTAGGAAGACGTGTTACGAATAAAATCACTTTTTGGTACGTGACAGATTCTATTTTGATTCATGAGTGAAAGTGACAAACTGAAAGAGCTAAAGAAGTTAGTGTCAGTAATGCTCTGTAAGTGAATGTTAAGTGATAAATGTTATAGGCTCTTTTAAAGACCAACACTGCTCTGGACAGGAACATAACAGAAAAACTCTACAGTGTCAATATGTAAGTCCTGGGCAGGGAGGAAGATCTCTAACAGTGATTTCCAACCTGAGCTGGTTTGAAGCCAGTATCTCACATGGTGGAAACTGACACTCATTCAGTGTGTTTACATGCGCTTCAGAAGTATTGCCCTAAAAACTTACGTTGTTTTGCATGTAAACACGTTAGTCGAACTGAACCGATTGGATGCTCACGTTCCGAATGTGACAAGACCACAGAAGAGGTCTTCTGATAATATCGCCACAAATCAACACACATAACAGCACCAAACAGTCCAGTACGTACAAAATAAGCTGTTCTGCAGCGTTGTTGTTGTCCATTCCTTCAGCCATGGTGCATTTCCTGTTTCATTTCTGTCTGTTTCACCTCCACCAGAGTTTACTGTTACTAGCTAACCGGAAAAATGACGACATGAAAGGGCGCATGTCGCCACCTACTGTACCGGAGTGGAACAAACTTCATTTGAGAGGTCGGTTTTGAGTCCTTGTACCTTGAGATAAGAAGCCTGCAGACGTGTCTATTTCAGCTCCCTACTCTTTGTGCCTTAATTCCTCTAAAACCTGTTTTTTTCTGTGACTGATTGCTGGATTCTGTGGATTTTGTTGGACCTTCATGATTTCTATGTTTCTGGAGATTTTTCCTTTTTTTTGGATTTCTTGGACTTTTAGTTGGACTACAAATCTTTCGGATTCGACAGAGGCGGCTCAGTTACAGCGTAAGCTTTCTGCAACCTTGAAGCTATTTTGAATGTCTGTCCTCTCCCCGCTTCTGCCCCACAATGATCCGTTTATGCTTTTTAAAGCAAATAAAAAGATTGAGAACCTTAAAGAGGATATACAGCGACTCTCTGCTGAACTACAGAAGAAAGAAATGCTGCTGGATAGTTTTAGAAAACGTATCCCTAAACTGACCGGTCTCATTGTCAGAAAATTTGAAAAAGAGACACCAATGAAGAACCCTCTGCTCCAAGACACCATTGCTTGGGACCCTGCTGTATCACGACTACCAACTTCCAGCTCTACCCCAGACCCATCTTCATCTTGGTCTGAGGTCGTGGTACGTGGCCGTAGGAGATCCCCTGCTGCTGGTCCCATCCTTCCACCTGACCTTAGTCTATCAAACCGCTTCTCTCCTCTTGCTGAGGATCAAGCAGCTGATCTCTCCAAGTCCCTTCCTTCCACTCAACCACCTGAGGATCAAGCAGCTGATCTCTCTAAGCTCCTACCTTCTACTCAACCACCTGAGGATCAAGCAGCTGATCTCACCAACCTCCTTCCTTCTACCCAACTACCAAATGCCATCGAGCAGGAGCCTGTGGTTCGTAAGAAGCAGCCTACAAAGTCTAATCCCCCCAGGACCTCAACGTCCACTGCCCGACGCAAAATACTGAAGGATGCTGTGCGTCGACACTCTGCTGGACCAACTACCCCGGCTCAGGATGTGAGCCCCTCCACTACGAACCCTCCACCTCCTCCACCTCCTACCCTCCAGTCCACTGGCTCCACAGGAACACAAACCCAGAATCCTCCACTACTCCAAAGGAACCCAAACCCAGAATCATCTGCACCTCGTCCACTGTTTTCACCTACCACTTTGCTGGTAGGTGACTCAATAATCAGGAATGTCCGCTTCTTCAATGTCATGACGAGATGTTTTCCATCAGCCACCGTCCCTGCTATGCTGGATATACTTC
>SSNS01000310.1:508337-523603 GCA_006937985.1 Aphyosemion australe | reverse complement strand
GCTTTTCCTTAAATTTTTTATGTTTTATTCGTTTTTTTTTTTTTTTTTTTTTTTTTTCTAACTTGTATTTATAATCATCTTTCATTTGTTTTATCATTTTTATAATTTTATGACTTTCTGTTTTCTGATTTTTAATGATTTTATGATATTCTGTTGTTTTGTTTTAAGATCATTTTATGATGACTATCTTGTGTTTTGTTGATCTTTGTGAAGCACTTTGTGATTCTTTTTCTGTGATAAGTGCTATACAAATAAAATTTACTTACTTACTTACTTTTCTAATATGCATGTAAACTAGGATAAGGACTCTCAGCTTATTATCATAAGATCGACCTGGATCGACTTATATGTTGATACTGCACATTACTGCAATCAGTGTGTTTAAATGTAGCGTCAAAAAATCTAATTATTGCCTTTGTCAGACTCAAATCATACTTTTTAAATGCATGTATACACTTTAGTCTGATTTCAAACCAAACTGGACAACTCCTAATTGAGCTAAGGTAGCCAGATAATGCTGCAAGAAAACCTTCTCTGCATGCAAACAACAACCCAGCTTAGCTGAGCTATGAGCAGCCTGGACACTCCCCCTTCCGGAAGTGCATGGACCATGGAAGCAGATTTCTGATTTAATCACCACGATGCAACACGTGTAATACCATCGAACCATCCATTACTTTGGTCATTGTGCACATCCTGCTTTTTTTTCTGCTTGACTCCCACCAGCGTTTGTTTACTACTTGTGCTATAGGCTAACTGGAAGAGCGCCAACATGAAAGGGTGCATGTCGCCACCTACCATCTTGAAGTAGAACGCACTTGCTCCAGTAATCTGTTTTTTCTGACAGAAATGTAAACTATGGTAAAGTCTCCTAGTCTGGTCAAGGTATTAGCTTGATTATTGCCTTAGCTCGACTTAGATGTGCATATAACCACACGGACTGACTGATTACAAATGCCATTTGGGAGGACATTTCCTAAATCTCTCAAAATGTTTGTAGGAATTTTCTCAAATTCGTCAAATAAATCACAATGCCTCACTCTTGTGTTGTTGGACCTTTTTGATCATGAGCAAAAGAAATGTCCTTCCAACAGAGTCCTTATTGGCATTTTTAACATTTTCAATTAGGATTTCGTGAAGGATGGGTGACCTATGCAAATACATTGTGACTTTTAGCAGACCAAAAATAATCTGAAATCCTGAGGGCAAAAACAAATCCAGGCATAAATGAGGCACTTTTTGCACACACAAATGCCACAATGTATTTGCAGTTTGTAAAAGAATCATAATAAGTACAAACTGAATGTGATTCCAACTAAAAATTCACATATTTTCTAATCATTTTGTGCATCCAACTAGTTGTTGAACGTCACATTCCAGTGAGATTCTGGCCTAATGCCTGCTACTGGCTAATCAGCCAGGTAGCTGCTATAGTCACCGATTGGGTTGTTCACCCACTAAAAGGCAACATGAGCTGTGATTAGACTACCACGAGTCAGGTTAGTTTAGCCCTATTAATGATGTGTTGGTGTAATAGTATTTCCAGTAATAAGAATTAAACTGAAAGCCAAGAGTCCTTTAAATCAGCTTTATTGTGTGCTAGTGCAAGCTCTCAGGGTAGGTACGCTCAATCATTCAATTATAAAGTACTTCAAGAAATACTGAGAGTAAGTTGTAACTAAATTTGCATCGGCATTTTGATGCTGTTGTACACGGATCTGAAACTAAAAACAGGATGCAACACAAGAAATGCTGTTTAAAGTTTTATTTTCGATCAAAGCCATTGTTTCTTGACCCTACAAAACCCTCAAAGCTGTTCAGTCAGGCTGTGACTTTATCAGTCTTGCTTTGCTAAAAGTCTGTTTTCTGTCTTGCTGATTAAATCTGTTTATACTTTGAAGAAGACATAATTATGAAAGGAGGAAAAGTTAGATAGATGTAGATTAGTGAGAAAAAAAGACGGTGAGATCAAAATTGAGCACTCAACTTAATTTCCGTGTCCTTTTTATTCCCTACGGGGGGGCACAGTCGCTGCTCCCCGCAAAGTCAAACAGCCCATTTCCTCATTTGTGCTGTTTGGGTTTTAAAAAGACACTACAAAGGCATCCTACCTGCTTGCCAGCACCACAAGGGGGAAACATTGTCCATCAACTCTACGTTCTCAGTGTAAGCCTCTTCGTTTTCCTCGTTTTTTTCCCTTTTTCTTGTAATTTGTGTGATTGTAGGATTTCTCCCCCTTTTTTCTTCTTCCACCTCCCTGTTTCTATCTCAGTAACAAAATCTTTAAGTCCCATCCATGTCAATCTGAAAATTAAAACTCACTTTCTTCAAAGACCTTCATCCATCATACATCTCAAGGTCACAGCTGGACGGAGGATGGGGGCCAAGATAAATGTGCACATGCTTTCCTGTAAGTGTGTGTGCAGGGAGAGATAGAGACAGAGAAAGGGACAGTGACTGAAGATTAAATGTGTGTGTTGCAGAGAGACACAGTCAGACACAGAAACAGCGACAGTGACAAAGGCGGAGACGGTGGTGGGGGGGCGACTAATGGAGGAGTTGCACAGAGCTCTGCACCACCCTAAGAGCCTCTGTAAGCCAGACTGAGTAGTGGTCTGAAATTAGCTGATTTTTCACTGTGAGCAGAGCACATTATCTGTGTGGGGAATGGGGAGAGGAGGAGAGCAGAGGAGCGCGGAGAGAGGAGGTGGGGGTCGGCGTTTAACTTAACAAGATTAATATGTTTGCCTCATCTCTCTGGGTTTTATTTCTTTCTCCTTGCAGGGCCCTTGTCAAATCTCTTTGGACAGGCTCTCACACATGATGCTGGAAGGAGACCTGAAGGACACCCTGCAGAGTGGCACGCAAAAAGAAGAGGCTCCAATTTTCAAATTTGAGATTAACATGGGTGTAAATGTATGTTCATGCATGACAGGCCCTCTCTGATGGATTTCCACTGACTTTCAACTCTAGCCTTAGAAACTATCATTTCTGAGACGCAAATAAACTTGCAGTCAAATGCATATTTGTTGCATGTTGTGACATCAGTTGCACTCGTGCATTTTGAGGTTATGTGTATTTGGAGTCTCGTCAACAGAGTGAAACATTGTCGTTTTATCAAAAAAAGAAGTGACCGCCATATGCGATGCAGCTTTAATCAGTAGTTGATGTTTATAACCCTAAAGCTAAATATATCAGTGTTGTATGATTTCACATAGCACATAACGATGATTGGAAATACAGCCTCTGTGCAAAACGGTGTCAAAAACAACGTTCTTAGATCGTAGGCAAGCCGAGACGGAGGAGAATAAATGCCTGATGACGTATCCAACCTCGTCTCCAGAGGAGGTCCCCACCTCTTATTTTTGTCTGTGATGCTTGAACTGTGGCAGATCACAGTTCAAAGAACTCCTTTTTATGTGGTCATTTCAGCCCTTTATTCAGAGCTGAAGCTTTCACAGCATGAAGGAAACCATCCTTGATGTAACGGTACAGTAACTGCTCCAGATAATGTAAGACATGGTGACTGGTTCAAACAGCATATATGGATAGTGACTGGCTGGACACAAAACATGTCACAAAAACCTCCATTCCAAACATCATAAAAATGCTTCGTTTGAATGCACAAAGACATCAACTCACAGGGAACTTTCGGTTTTACCGGCCACCTCCGCATAGGATGAAGACTTCACCATAATGATGGGACGGATAGGCTTTGCAGAGTGTTTATGAGACTCTTCAATTGCCCAAGGATCATTTTGAGAATGCACAAACCCTTCATAGTGAGATTGTTGTGGATCATTTTCATGGTAAGCAATCCTATTTGACTATATAGTCTAACCATGACCCAAAGACAGCTCAGTCGTCAGGTGGAATCTATAGTCGTCTTTCAAATTGTCTCTACATGCTATTGGACGACCAACATGACGTACTCACTGCTACAGATGTCAGTCAACGGGGCAGTCCGCCATACACTGTCGAAGAAGACACAAATACATCCTTTTTCAAAATAAAGGACTTAAGTACCTCTATCTGCTCTTGACTCAAATAAAAGCCCAAGTATAAACAGTCCAAAGTTGATGCCAACGCCGTTTCAAACGAGCATCGCCATCTTTCCTGTTTTGTTCAGTCGCAGCAATTTCCCGCCCACCAAACCGCTGGGATTGGCCCGCAAAACCGATAGAGCGCTGTGATTGGCTCACCAAACTGATAGAGCGCTGTGATTGGCTCACCAAACCGATAGAGCGCTGTGATTGGCTGTGATTTGCAAGACACAAAATTGCTCAGGCCAATGGTAGACCTGCTGACGCTATAGTGGGGCGTGGCTAGACCTACCTGCCGAGCAAAATCCTTTCACTTCTGCTGTGGTCTGTCTAGATTTCTAGGTTATTATTATGGCCCTTTCTACTAGCACCTTCGCAACGCGGCTCCATTACTTCCCACTAGTAATGGGTACCTAGTACCAACCACTTTTTGTTCAACCAACTTCCAGGTGGTTATAAGAGTACCGTGACGGGCTGAAAACACAACAGTTTGGCTAGGGCTTGGAATCACCCACAACCTCCTGCACTTCTCCAGAGTGTTTCACCTTGCTGTCTGCAGCCTTTTCCTGGTCTCTTCTCTATGGAGTGTCTTTGTTCCGAGCCATACTGTGAATATTTAATGGAAAGGGGGCTTTAGATCTTTAGTGTAGCTTATAATGGCATTGAGGAGGCAGGTGGCAATGCATGATGTGGATCCCATGGCTTGGTCATTACGCGTTAGAAAGAGGAGTGGCCACACTAGCATCATATTTAGGTCACAAGCCCTTCATATCATCTCTGTCAAGCTAGCATGATGTAATCTATCAAGAAGCTGCGCCCTGACGTGGTCTGATGGAGTCACACCAGGATTGTGTGGGTCTTTGTAAGTAAGACTGTCATGGTAACGTGCTGCTGACACATGATGAGGGTGCAGGAGAGCACGTCAAAGATATGGAAAACAGAAAAAAACACTATTTGATGAGTAATCAGAGCATAGCAGCATCATGAACACCTTCACGCTGAATGAGGTTCTCCAAATTTGTTGTAATCCAGCCACGTTCTTATAGGTCAGGGAGAATGTAGCAGGGTCTGAAGGTGCCTAAGTAATGAAGGAGCCTCATGAATTTGTCCATTAACCACCCCCTTGACTTTTCTGTTACCTCACTGCTCCTATCTGCAATGCAACTTAGAAAGGCCACGAAGTTTGTTTGCTTCAAGGAGTTCTGCTAAGAAAAATGTCTCCAGGTCTTTATAGTAATTTTGGCATTTTATTTGATTTAACTCTTCAAATTAGTTTAGAGATTTAAACTACCATGTCTACCGTATTAAAACTCAACTGACAAGCAAGGGTTCTGCTAGGATTTGTTGTGTGAGAGGGTTAAGTGTTTTCAGGGTTGCTATGGGTTTGCTTCATTTATGTGCACAGACAATCTGACTGACATCATTTGACAAACTGTAAACAAAACAAGGTCACATTCCTACAAATTGGAGGCATTCCAGAAACAGGTAGAAAGTCTGCAGAAGTGATAATGAAATCTTTCTCTGAGTGTGCTCTTTTCTAGATCTCTGTCAACTGAAATGTGTTTTTTTATTATTATTATTAAAAAATAATAATCATTAAACTGATTTGGAAAATCAACATTTAAATGTCAATATGGAAGCGGTCTCAGAACATTAAAACCCACTGGCCCTCAAAAGCCAAAAGGCTTTTGATGACTAACTCAGTCATGAAATGTTTTTACTTCTCTTATTTGTAGCTCTGTTCAATGCAACTGAGTCAGAGTTGTTAGAAAATTGATTTTGATATATTTATATAGTATGGATGAGAATTTGAAACGCTGTGTGAATATAAATCTATTTAAAATATCATATAAAAAGTCCCTTTTGCAAAAGTACATAGATGTAACAGCTTTAAGTACTTTGTATAGTGGTATTTTGATGGGTGAGGTTGGAGTATTTGTGGCATGGAGAGCAATTTAATTATAGAAATATTTACATGTGTATTTGAGTCACTTGGCGTAGGATTTAATATGCATCGGCTTCTTCCTACTCCTTTTTGAACTGAATATGAATTTTATTTTGTTTTTTTATAGTTATACCTGTTTTCTTTGTTATTTTATTATAGTATGTTTTCCTGTAAATATTTGTTTTAATTTCTGTCTTATTTTTAATGTTTGAATAAAAATCAATCAATTGCTTTCAGCTTCAGAAAACATGCTAATGACATTAAAGTTAATACCAGAGAGCAATGACACAATTTAAAGGGACACTAGTCAGTTTTGGCTTGTTTTTAGCACCAAACGTATATCTCCTCGCTGTGCGTTTGTCTTTTTAACACCTTAATCTAACTGCTGAAATGTCTCCTCAGCCTTCATTAGTGTCTACAGGAGCGGTTCATCACTAAATCACACAAATCAGCTGTGTTCATGATCTAAAACATGCAGGAAACATGCTGGAGCCAGACTGCAGATCCAGGTATGTCAAGCTCAAACTTTTCTTCCCAACAAACCGGACCAGACACTGTGAAGTTGCAAGTGGAATATTCTGGCCACAGGGGGCGACAGGGGCTGGGTGGCCTTTCATTAACCCTGTAAAGGGTCATTTTAGCACAGACTGGCTCAAGAACATGATTTAAAATATGAAAAAGTTGCAAAGTGTCCCTTTAACCACTACTTACAAGGTTGATGCTTCCTTTAGGGAAAACATGGCAATATCAGAAAAATTCAGATTTTATGTGGAATATGGTTTTCTACAAATGGCAACCCTTGACTTTGGCATTGGTATCACTCATTGGGACAGATGTTGGCTGCTTAGCCAGATTAGTGAGCCGTAATAAAATCAAATCTCAAAAAAGAATAAATGAAATGTGCTCATTTAGACCATATCCATAATGATTATATTAAGAATTACCGTGTATGCAGTCAGAGTATTTCTCTGAGGAGATTAAAGAATAGGTATGATGAGATTAGAAGAGGGTTGAAGCGATTAGGACTGACTACTTTAAAATAATTATGAAAGGCTTAGAACGGTGGGTCAGAGGAAGCATATTAAAGAGACACAAAAAAAGGCAGGACACAGAGCAATCTGAAGTCTCTGATCCACGGAAACAACAAAGATGATCTCGCTGTGCTCGTTTTAGTCTTACGTCAGCGGTGTTTTTAACTATGATGCTTGATATTACTGGGGAAGAAGGAAGAACAGACGAGAGTAAACAAAAAAGAATAAAAACAAGACTTATGCACTCCCACATGACCTAAGAGAAACAATGACAATCAAATGGCCTGCAGCAGATTTTTCCCTCCCTCGCTGTCTCTCGTTCTTTTTCCTTTTCTGTGTACTTTGATGTACAAAATAGCCTCCAACCATTAATAGCACCATTACTTTCACTGCAAACCTACAATGTTGTGATTTTTCTTTCTCTCTTTTCTGTTTCTCACACATTTGCACATGCTTTTCATTTGCCCAAAGCAACTTTCAAGGTATGTTTTGCTCGAGGCTCTGTCTGTGGTCACTGGTAAAATGAAAGGGAGTAGAAAATTGTCCCAGTATCAATGCTAACTATCACAAACTAGAGCCTGGGAAACTATGCGACCGTAAGAAATGTGGCAATTTTTTCCCCCACAATTCTTCCAGCGTGGCAGCCTACACGTCTTTATTTTTCTATCAGTCTGTTGAACGTCTGACACCTTTAAGGAAAGCAGCAGGGCTGCACGTCTTTAACTGCAATGGGAAAAATAAAAACTTTGGCACGAGCAAAATTCATCTTTCTATGAATGAAAACGGCTATTTATTAAATATGAATGTAATGGACCAGTTTTTCAATAGTGCCCCCCATTCAAAAATGCAGCAAAGCATAATCTATTGTTCAATTCAATTCAATTCAATTCAGTTTATTTATATAGCGCCAGATCACGACAAGAGTCGTCTCAAGGCACTTCACAAAGTAAACATTCCAATACAGTTCAGTTCATAAGCCAATCAGTAAAAAAGTTTCCTATATAAGGGACCCAGCAGATTGCATCAAGACACTGACTAGTGTCATTGTGTTGATACAATCCTCATACTAAGCAAGCATTTAGCGACAGTGGGAAGGAAAACTCCCTTTTAACAGGAAGAAACCTCCAGAGGATCCTGGCTCAGTATGAGCAGCCATCCGCTACGGCTCACTGGGGGTTGAGAAGACAGAGCAGGCACAGGCACACCCCGCACCCACACACACACACACACACACACACACACACACACACCACATATATCAAGTAGTGTTTCTATGGCTACACTGTGATTTCTTAGTAGAAGTTCTATTTAGTAAGAGTAGGAGAAACTTTATTGTCTTTATCTGAGTGAATCTATAATTAATTCAATAGGTGAACTAATAGTAGCACATTCTATGTTAAAGAAAGTAAGATGTAATATCAGGAGAGGGAGAATGTTAGGTGGTTGGCAGCAGTGTGCCAGCCGATGGCCCCCTCCATGAGGCCACCACAGCTCAGCAGAACGCCAGTGTAGCTTCTTCTGGGGAGAAAAACACTTAGAGAGAAAATAAAGTTAACAGCTGGAATAACAGGAAATAATGCAGTTAGAGAGTGGTGGTAGAAGAGAGTAGCAGAGTGTGGAAAGTGGTCAGTATGTCCTCCAGCAGTCTAAGCCTATAGCAGCATAACTACAGAGATAACTCAGGATAACCTAGCCTTTTAGATGTTACATTTTAAAAATATGCCACAAGGAATGGTTTTCACAACAACCAAATGTGAGGTGTCAAAATGATAACACAGCAGGTGGACAACACAGATTTTGAGGAACATTGTGCACGCCAGTTTGTTCTTTTTGCAAATAAATAAATGAATAAATAAATAAGCCTGCTTTTTAACTAGTTACTGATTTACTTTATCTTGCTCCTGTTTCGAAGGTCCGGAATATACTTTCTTTTTAACCTCGCATTGGCCCAGCAGGTTGTGTCTTTGTTCACATACTTGCTGCTACACCGCACTGAACTGCACATAGTACTGGAGTGTTCCACTAGGGGGCACACTAGAGTACTCAGACCAGATAGAGAGCTGGGTTTGAAGCATCAATAGAAGAGGTCGGTAACTGGTTAATTTTGAGATCGTAGCTAGTATGAAAGACCTCTAAACCAGAGATGGAGTCACCATGGTGAGAGTGTCTCGCTTGTTTTGTCAACTCCGCCTACTGGTTACTCGTATATTGCAGCATTCGGACGCGTTAATTTCAGGGGACATGCACAAATCAACGCAAGCTATGTGTGGCAGCCATTTTAAACATGTGTATGTGTCGTTAAACAGCAAGTATATTCCGGGCCTAACTCTCATCCACAAGGCCCGCTATCCTGCGTGTTTAAATGATTCTCCTCTCCAACAAACCTGATTAAAATGATCAAATGGCCTTTCTAGCAACTTATTCATTTAAATCAGGAGTCATACAGTCCAGTTACATGTGCAGTATCAACATCTAAGTCGATCCAGGTCGATCTTATGATAATAAGCTGGGAGTCTTCATCCTAGTTTACATGCGGATTAGAAAACCGACCTCTCAAATGAAGTTAGTTCCACTCCGGTACAGTAGGTGGCGACATGCGCCCTTTCATGTCGGCATTTTTCTGGTTAGCTTGTAGCAACACAAATAGTAAACAAAGCTGCAACACAGCTTATTTGGTACCTACTGTACTGTATGACGGTGTTAAGCGTGCTACTTTGTGGCGATGATATTATCAGAAGACTGCTACCGTGGTCTCGTCACTTCCGGAATGCGAGCGTCTAATCGGTTCAGTTCGGCTGACCCGCTTACATGCAGAATGAATTCAGATAACTACCGCATTATCTGGGTGCTTCAGCCCAATTAGAACTAGTTCACCTTCAGCCAGACTAACGCGTTTAGATGCATTTAAAAAAAAAAACGACATGAGTCTTTTTAGGGCAATACTTCGGTTTTCTGATGCGCATGTAAACGCAAGTGATTAAGAAAACAAACCAAAAACCTGCAGGACAGTGGGCACCGACCTCCAGGGTTGGAGACTTTTGTTGGCTAAATTAGAGAAAATTTTAGAAATCTGAATTTCAGGAGGATTTATAGTCAATATATTAAGATTCTTTCTCTACACTTCAAAGCAGCATTCCGCAACTTTGCAGTTATATGGTCTCTGTCGCCCTCTAGAGGCTTGCTGCGTAACGTCACTGTCGTAACATTAAATCTCTCGGGCATAAAAGGCATGTTTACATTCCTAATGTCAGGCAAAACAACGAAAACAAACTTTTCCACCTCCACACATTGAATAAAAAGTTTTATCAGGACTGTATAACAACTTTATGCCCGACCAAACACAATAACCCCGGTGAAATCATTTATTACTTACCTAGCCATTAGCAGCATGGCTAGGTTAGAGTCCGTAGTTCATGCCTTTCTTTCTAAAAGAGCTCTCCAGCGAGGAAAAGACGGCCCAATAATAACTCTGGTCTTTGCTCTTGCTCTATCACGTTCTTCTTTTCTTCTATATTCCTCTGATAAGGGATTTCTAGCTTTATTTGGTGAATCTGCCGCTGCTACAGCAAGTCTATGTTATACAATTATGGCAAGCCAAAGGGATAAAAAAATGCGCGTTCTAAACTTGCATTATGTCCGCCAAAACGCTCGTTCAAGACGCGTGTTTTGGCGGACATAATGCTCTCTTTTAGAACACGTGAGTTTTTGCCCCCTTTGGCATCAAAATGCACGTTCAAGACGCGTGTTTTGGCGGACATAACGCGTGTTTAGAACGCGTGCTTTTTTATCCCTTTGGCTTGCCATATATTGCTGTAAAACGACACCCAGTCAGTACATCCGGCGCCACCCGAAGCTCAAAAACTGTATAGCGCAGTAAACAGACGTGGGACCCCCCAACACAATCACAGGTATGAAAATGAACATAATAGATGATACTATGACGCAAAAACTTTACAAAAAAGCATAATTTTAAGGTGTAAAAGTTGCGGAATGTTGCTTTAATGTGCTGTTATCGTGGATGCTCTGGTGATGCCCTGAAGGTGTTTTAGAGTTTTTGTTATAAACTGGTTCCTGACGTGGAGGGACAAAAATGACCTCATTACAAATATCAGCACTAAAATCGACTGAAAAGGACCTTTGGTTTCACAGAAAATCAGTAAAAGCTGACATTTCAAAAAAACAAAACTAAAGTTCATGACTACTTTAAGTGGGTTTGCCTGGCTTATTCAAAGAAAAATAAGAGCTGCCACTATGTGTCATCTAAAATCTGCGTTTGTGTTTTCTCGTAAATAACCTTCCATCTATTCTCACGCTGTGCATCAAAGGCATCACGAGGCTAATTTAGGTCAGACAGGTCGGTATTTATGCAGGAATCTGACATTTCATAAGTGGCAGGTGTCAGATAAAAGAACACTCTGTGTTGAGTGTCACGTTTGGTGGATAGGTGTTCTGTTTACAACGGCAGTAAAATGAGCTCATTCTCTGTAAAGAGCACCATCACCGCAGCATCGACGTCGCAATTTAGTTTTATAAAACATATCAGTGAGAATATAATTTAATTGTCCAACAGGCATCGTTTATTAGCTTGATTGTTATTAATTAAGTTTAATTAGCAAGAAAACATTTCTCATTACTTTCATTTCCAGCATGACCCGGTGTTAACTGTTATTTTAGTCCGATTCAAGTAATCCTGTAATATGTGTTCAGAGAGTACGTCTCCAAGTGATCCTGGTGCGGAGAGGGTGTTTACGCGGCTTTAAATAGACACTAATCATCCTTTTTTTGCGTTCAGAAACCAACACAGCGTTTTTGTTTCATACTCTCCATTTTTAGTCCCTGCCGTGCTTTATGCCATGCATACAAAATGCATACAGCTTTAGACCTGAGCACTAACCATGGCAACATGCTGACAGAGAATTGTCAGCGTGTTGTGCATGTGTGATGCTCAGCCATTTTATCACACAAAGGGCAACGGCAAATGATAGACAGCAGCATATTCTATAAGAAGCAACAACCGTGAGAGCTTTGGATGGACTGAAATTTTATCAACAGACTTTCTGTTTATTTTTATTTTTTTCCCTGATTATCAAAAAAGCACAACAGCCTCACCTGTGGGTTTTATTTTGCTCCGTGGCCTTCATGTCACATATCTAAGGACATTGGTGCTGGCTTGGCAAAATGATATGGATGAGTAATGGGATGCCACTCTCATCCGGACACCCTGGGAAGGTGAGGGTCTGCTGCCAAGCCCCAGTCCCTGTTGACCTCTCTTACTTGTGCACTCAGCAAATTTGCCAATGACACCCCACGAGGCTCTCTTTCTGGCACTGACACATGTCAGACATCTTTATTCTCTTCAATTCTCTTATGTGAAGGCATGATGTCATTACGATACAGCTCAAGAAAGGACTTTCATCCAG
The DNA here is from genome assembly GCA_006937985.1 of Aphyosemion australe. Classification (NCBI taxonomy): domain Eukaryota; kingdom Metazoa; phylum Chordata; class Actinopteri; order Cyprinodontiformes; family Nothobranchiidae; genus Aphyosemion; species Aphyosemion australe. Next base: position 511,164 of record SSNS01000310.1, on the reverse strand, counting down.
AAATGTATCCAACAATCCTCTTAACAGGTTCTGCAGCTGAACTGATGGAACAGGTGAGAAGAATTTCAACACGAGACTCTGCCAGTTAATTCTGTCACCTCACAGCCGACTTGTTCTTTTGCGCTTTATTCCTTTTCTCTTTTTTTTTGATGAGCAATTTTTGGATCTTATTCTAGGGCGAGCAGACATAAAAAAAGGGGGCCTCCGAGCACACTGCTGATTCAAGGTTTTAGCCGAGCAAATCTTAGGCGGGGAGCTGAGAGCACAGAGCTGGCCATTTTGCAGTTTGCTCTCATCTGCCAATTTCTTCCTGGGGCTTTCAGAGTCAATCAAAGAGCTACGAGAATGCTCACACCAGTCTTTTAATTATTTATGGTAATTCTATGCCACTACACACACTCTCTGCAGCCTCTGTCGCCTCCCCCAAGTGAGGTGTGCTCTGATGTGTTTATGTGTACTGAATATATAGGGGGGGGGGGTTCCACCTACTACAAAACCGAATCTTTGCTTACCATGTGTTACGTTGGCAGCTATTTCAGGGTTGTCTGGCTTTCACTTCTTAGAGAAGCTGAGCTGATAAATGTTTGGGCCAATGAAATCCAGTTTTGTTGCCTTTTTAATCTCTTTACTGGACATGTTGCTACTTAAGTCCAGATTTTGCAAGCACGGATATTTTTAATATGACCAAAGTATCCAGGATTCATTCACAATATATTGCACTTATCAACCGTCAACTTATACAGCCTAATGCATGCTTTAGGGCTAATAGCCTGACCTCTTCACAGCATCTGTGTTTATTGTGCCTGTTCAAACAGCTCCAGTCCTTGAATAAAATCCTGCATAAAAAAAGGCCACTCTAGTGTAAAAAGGCCTGTCTATCATTACGCCCGCAGAGGAAAGGAGAATTTATTTTTTTTATAAGCGCTAGCCTCGCTAAAAAGCACATTCATTTTCCTCCATAAGCTAATTAACCAGAGAGGGGGCAACTCTGCCATTCTTAGCTGTCCATCAACCTGCCACCATCCACTGACATCACAAGGTGGATGTCAAGCTCAACCTTTTGTGTCTGAGACAGGCCTATTACCAGGAAGTGTGAGCAGGAGGTTTTAAGTGAGGAGAAGGCATGTGCTTGATGTTATCAAAATCTCTTTGTGAGAGAAATTCAAAAATAAAAAAAAAGCATCACAAAAAAATAACAACAGATTCACTCATCCCCGCTTGACAAAGGGTAATAACTTTGAAACGAGGGGAGGTAAGTGGGGCAAATTTGTATTTTTGAAAGGAAAAATGCTGACAGGAAACTAGCAACTTAAGTATGCACCACAATATACAGTATGCTCTTGATGTCCCTTCACAACCTTCATTTCAGAAGTATCAAAGAAGGTGCTGCTGCTTTTTGAGGCTTTGAGGGAAAGGTGATATCTCCAGTGTGGAGAGGCTGCTCTATTTTGTTGGTTGGTGGTGGGAGAAAAATGGCACACCTCCTCTTTCTGACTTGTCTTCACACGACATGTCAAGCTAAAAAAAATAATAATAAAATAAAATAAAAAAGAAGGGGAAATGTTTCATGTCTCCTGTCTTTTCCTGCCGAAAGCAAAAAAAGGAGGGCAAAGGAAAGCTGGAATAGATACAGTGACATACCAAGGGAGGATATGGCTGGGATGAAAGCATGTCACTTTGTAAGAAATGATCATGAAATACTCCCTTTTTTCTTTTTTGAAAACGGATTTTGTCAGAATTTGAAGGATATATTGTTCCTGTTTTGCAGTACCACTCGAGACAGGAACGGGACTTTGAAACGGGGTGTTTACAAGCCAGTCGGATGTGTCCTTTTGATATAAGTGACACGATGTTGAAGGAGGAGACTGGAAGGCCTGCAAAGTACTTCAAGAGTATTTAGTGTGAGTTTTGCTCAAAGAGGAATCACTTATTGGTTCTTTTAGGAGTTTGGACTATTTTCCTGTTTGCAGCTGTAACAACAAGCGCATTTATATCAAAATAATACTCCGATTTTTTATTTATCTGCACTAAATCCACCATGAATTCTATTTCTTATTGATGACAAAACTCATTCACTTCAGCTTTCATATGTTGCAGCATCTCCTTCATCTTCACGCCATTGCAACAGATGTTCTTTTAAACTTGTTATCTGGAATGATGCAAATATGAACACTTTGTGCCTCTTTGTTTTTGCCTCTTCTTTCTCTAGTGTTTCTGAGTTCTAATATGCCTAATTGTGTTTGCAGAAACAAAAACAATGAAAAAACTGCATTCAAATGATGCAAATCCAACTAGTAGAGCAACAGAAACGATAAATAAAAGGTTTCCCAGCACAAATAATTCCTTCAGAAGGGTTTTTAATTATAAGAATGTTTTTTTTTAGTGATAGGGAAAAGGAAGAACCCACATTTAAACAAAAAACATGTTTGGAAAAACTAGAAATATTACAGTGGACCTAGAATGCAGTTAATCAACAATCTAAAACAGCTTTGAGCCTCTAAAAAGCATCAGAAATGTTCTTTTGGCTTTCATCTGTCCCAGGAGCCCTGATACAGGCCATTCTAAACCCCCTAAACCAGCCTTGCTGTGAAAAGAGCTGTTAGCCCCTCCCACTCGGCCAGGACATGAATATGATAATGAGCTGCTTGCTGATTGGTTGGTTTCCCCAGAAGGCCTCAGACACTGGAGACATGCAGGTTTGAGGAGGCGTGGCTCCCCCTTATGACGTGTTAAGGAAGACTTTCTCAGAACAGAAGTTTTTCTCTCGCCTTTTTCAACTTTCTAATTTACATAAAAAGTAGGTCACACACGGCTTTGACTTTTTGGC
>SSNS01000310.1:487478-506971 GCA_006937985.1 Aphyosemion australe | reverse complement strand
TCAAAGACTAACTGGGCACCAAAGACCTTCTCTCTTCCATTTCAAGTCCGTCCCTTCTGCCTTCCTTGTGTCCCTCTAACTCTCTTTGTCATCACCCCCCTCCCTCTGAATGCTTATCCTTGAATGAGTGGTTAGTAGCCATGGAGACAAGAGTTACCGCTGCTCATAAAATATGCCTCTAACTTATCACAATGGTCACGCAAGCACAATGTGTTAACTTTCAAAAGCTTTGACGTGGGGCACGGCGCCGACTAAACGCTTCTACTTGAAGTGCCAGGTCTAGAAAGAAAATGCTCAATTTGTCTTGCATTTAGTGAGAACTGCGTAGGCGAAAAGGAGAATAAACACCGAGAAGCATCAAGTAATCCCTGAATGGATATTTTATATTGAAAATAACAACAAAGTGTGTTTGGGGGTCATACTGAGCCTTTAGAGGATAACAACAGAGAGAGCACAGGCAGCAAGGGAAATAAAGTGAATTCTGTGATGTCTGTAGGATCCCTGATTTCCGCTGTTGAGTGAAGAAAAAAAATATTGCTGCACTGCCAAGTATTGGCTTCAAATTTTTGACTTGCTGTGATGTAGCTGTCATCCTTTCAAAGGGAGTGGATAGCAAGGGGGAATGGGTGCATGTACCATGTCTTTCACTGAGCTTTTCTGAAGTCCAGAGGAAGATGCAGTACTTCTACTTCAATCTGCATGGGAAGAATGCTGAGCTGGGTGTTAATTCAACATGTCATCTCGGAGGCTTTACTTTTGAGTGGTTTGATAGGTGATGGCGGCGGTGATATTCGGTCGCAAAGCAGCATCTTAGGAGGAAATATACAAACCTGAAGTATACCAAGAAAAGCTGGCACTTAGAGTCACTGCAGTTACAAATATGTCAGATTTGGATGTTTTCCGTCTGTTTGATCAGACTGAGGCCCTGTCCACACGTAGCCGGGTATCTCCCAAAACGAAGGTATTTTTCTACGATTCGGCCCGTCATCCACGCGTAAACGCAGATTTCTGCAATGAAAACTAATCTTTTTAAAAACTCCAGCCAAAGTCAAGATTTGTTTTCTCCATTTTCAGCGTTTCTGTGTGGATGGAAATAACCAGAGTTTTAGGTTTCACGTCTGCGACAAAAATGCTGACGGCCCATGTGCGACCTGCGTTTACACTACAACATGGATGCCCTCATAGCTGTGCTCGCGTTATCAATCGTCCAAGCGCTTTTTGACACTTGGTGACTACATTTAAGAGCAGTTCTACCTCCTTATCGGTCCATACAAGCGAGCTAGGCGCCATGTTTCATGTTTTGTTGAAGTTGAGCAGGAAGATGAAATGGATAGGATTCGGGGAACTACTGCCCCCTACAGGTCTGGCATGCCTATGAATCTGCTAAACAATGCACTTATGCGGTTACATGTGGATGGAGGTTTTCTAAAAACAAGGTGGTTTTTAGGAGGGTGGATATTCGCTTTTTAAGAAACCCGGCTACGTGTGGACAAGGCCTGAAACCATGGGCCACCCCAGGGGAGATCAGTGTTCTTAAGTCATGGTAATGTTCACTCAAACCATAAATTCATCTAATTTAATCAACACATAAATGTAAAACCCAATAAAAAAATTATACAATTAACGAGTGAATAATCAGAATTTTAAAAAATGTTGAAATGTTGCTGCTACTCACCATTTTCTAAAAAAGTTTGTATCTCCTTAGTTTTTTGTGAAAACAGCAACAGCCAAATAAAAATTAAAAATACAAAAATAATTTAAAATAATTGAAATGTAATTTTCTAAAATGTTTGTATTTCTCAGTGTGTGTTTTGGATGCATATTGTTTTTTAATAAAAAAGAATAAAGGAGCATGCACTGCATCGCCACAGGCTAAACTCTCCCAAAGTTACCACAAGGACCAATTTGGTGTGCCACCCCATCATTTTCTCTAGCCCCGTCTGGCCACCCTTATCAAAATTTTCTGGGGGCGCCCCTGCCTGAAACCGGACTCAAAAGTTTTTTTTTTCAAATGCAAACTCTTTTTTAATATCTTAACATTTTGACTTCATGTGCTTGTCCTAAATATACTGCACATAGAAAAACAGACAGGTTCTCATGAATAAAATAACCTGAGGAATTAATCCTGACAACTCCCAAAATGGGATTTGCAGGAGCTTGCTCGTCTCACAAAACATTGCTAAATGTTTAATAGCTAACTATTTGTTACCAGTCGTGTTACAGGCTCGCGGTATTTGTTATATTTTGCTGTTGCAAGTATTACACCGTGAGCGTCACTGTCGTTTCCTCTACTTTTTGCTTTCTCACTGCTAAACCAGTCGCCTGTTAAAACAGAATTATTAAAAATCTTTCAACTTGCCTCTGTGTGGTGAGAATGTAGCTGGTTTTAGATGTAAACAAACTTTTAGACGAGTTTACTCAACTTTGCACAAACACTAGAGTTCTAGTTTTTTATTTTCATTTTAAAAGATAATTTAGCTGCATGCATCCGAGTCCTGAAGAATTCACAATGAGCAGCAGTTTCATCACCGCTGACTGAACGTGTACTGACAACCTGTCCGCCTTGAAAGGCTTTTTATCGCCACGGTTTGCCTCCAGGCAGAACATCACCCATGTTTAGCCCACTCTGTATGGACTGAGGAAAGTTCCAGGCCTCTAGACATTATCTATTTAGTATTAAACACACACATTGTGAAGAAAAGAAGTACAATACATTTACTGGAGAAGCCGCAGTCTCTCCACTTTGACTGTCTTTGTTGATGTCTGTGCTTTTGCAGATAGATAACGATGCTTCGCTCTGAGCATTAACTAATCTGCAGAGCTTTTAGTCATTGTTGGAAGTTTTATACAATCTGCTTCTACATTTTTTGTCAACTTTTAATTTCTTTTCATTTCTGGTTCTTGTCAGCTGTATTCATGAACCAGACGTCTCCTTGTGGATTTTGTTGTTGGAGAATTTGGCAAATTGAACAAGTCCTTTGAGTGTATGTTTAAAAAGCCTATTATTAATCTTGGTAGATTGAAAATACAGCAATTAACATTTTTAATGACTATATATATATATATATATATATATATATATATATATATATATATATATATATTATATATATACTGTAGTATATAGTGTTAGCGACAAATAATAGTGACACAAAATTTTAGTAACAATGTGTAGTTTTTACCATTGAAGGTTGAATATGGAACACGGACACTATAGCGACATCTAGAGTTTAGAGAATAGAATAGAAGAATAGAATAGACTTTATTGATCCCACAGTGGGGAAATTCACTTGTCACAGCAGCACCATCACTCAAAGGGTAATTAGAAGAAGATAAAAACAAGGATACATGTATATACACATAGGCAGTAATCTAGTATTGTAATCTTAGATCACTAAAAAACCACAAATAAAACAAACTTGGTACCAACACTATGCAGCATACTGTAAGAGACACAGACAACTATCTGAATCCGGTATTGCACAAATATAGAACACATACTGAATATTGCATTGGTGTTATTGTGTACCAGGATGATACCAGTACAGCAGAGGTGGTATTGCAAGAACAGAACTAATTTTCCAGCCATCGGGGTGTTGGTTCACTGCTGGTATATGAAGTGACCAGCCAGCACCATGTCCAGTGACTAATCGTACAGGGTAAGGACTAATTTCTACTAATAAGTTTATTTTACAACAGTTTTTACCGTTAAAACATCTTCTGGGCTCAGAATCAGCTGCTTGACTTGTCAAGTCCGCCATTTTACACAGTTCCAGCCTCTCCTTGCCGAGCCGACTTTTTACCGCAACGGTGCCCTCTAGTGGCTGGTAGATGTAAAAATAAACCCAGTGTTATGCCCATCAAAATAAAATTTTGATTATTTTTTTTTAAATATAGCTTTTTAAGGAAAAACTGTACATTCTGCACACCTCTAAATGCCCCGTGGAGGTATTATTTTTTAAAAAATATACCTTTTTATTAAAATGTTCCATATTCCATCTTTAATCTCTGGAAATATCCATTGAAATGTTTTTGAAATGAATAAAATGATGTCCAGTCGTTGAAAAATATTGGCAGTTTCGTAACATATAACCATAAAAATCAGGTCTAAATTACATCGGGTGTGGGTTTAAGTCTCTCAGGGACACCATGTTTCCTTCTACGTGAGCCGCTCAGGGACCTGCACCTGCCGATGACGTCACACTTGACGTACGACTCACAGAAGTTACGTTACCCTTTTGAAAACATTTAGACAGTAAGAAACATGAATTTAATAGCAAAATTGCTAAACTCTTTCCAAAGCTTATGTGAAAGAACAGAATCGAAAAAGAGATGCAATATATTTTGGCCGAGTGGTATTGCCGTAATGTGACATCAGCAGGAGCAGATCCAGAACCTACACCGCCAGAAAACTAGCACCAGCATCGCATTCTCTCGATGGAATTAACTGAAGGACTATCAAAGTCTGAGGAGTCACGCCGAGGTCGCATGCTTTCTGCTCCACAGGTAACATTTACTGTAACGTTTTTTTAAGCTAGCAACAGTCACGGCGATATGGTGTAAAACTACCCTGAAATGTTTGTACAGCCTCCTATTACCAGGAAACTACACACTGTCACTTTAATAAAGCTACACACANCCCGCTTGACAAAGGGTAATAACTTTGAAACGAGGGGAGGTAAGTGGGGCAAATTTGTATTTTTGAAAGGAAAAATGCTGACAGGAAACTAGCAACTTAAGTATGCACCACAATATACAGTATGCTCTTGATGTCCCTTCACAACCTTCATTTCAGAAGTATCAAAGAAGGTGCTGCTGCTTTTTGAGGCTTTGAGGGAAAGGTGATATCTCCAGTGTGGAGAGGCTGCTCTATTTTGTTGGTTGGTGGTGGGAGAAAAATGGCACACCTCCTCTTTCTGACTTGTCTTCACACGACATGTCAAGCTAAAAAAAATAATAATAAAATAAAATAAAAAAGAAGGGGAAATGTTTCATGTCTCCTGTCTTTTCCTGCCGAAAGCAAAAAAAGGAGGGCAAAGGAAAGCTGGAATAGATACAGTGACATACCAAGGGAGGATATGGCTGGGATGAAAGCATGTCACTTTGTAAGAAATGATCATGAAATACTCCCTTTTTTCTTTTTTGAAAACGGATTTTGTCAGAATTTGAAGGATATATTGTTCCTGTTTTGCAGTACCACTCGAGACAGGAACGGGACTTTGAAACGGGGTGTTTACAAGCCAGTCGGATGTGTCCTTTTGATATAAGTGACACGATATTGAAGGAGGAGACTGGAAGGCCTGCAAAGTACTTCAAGAGTATTTAGTGTGAGTTTTGCTCAAAGAGGAATCACTTATTGGTTCTTTTAGGAGTTTGGACTATTTTCCTGTTTGCAGCTGTAACAACAAGCGCATTTATATCAAAATAATACTCCGATTTTTATTTATCTGCACTAAATCCACCATGAATTCTATTTCTTATTGATGACAAAACTCATTCACTTCAGCTTTCATATGTTGCAGCATCTCCTTCATCTCCACGCCATTGCAACAGATGTTCTTTTAAACTTGTTATCTGGAATGATGCAAATATGCACACTTTGTGCCTCTTTGTTTTTGCCTCTTCTTTCTCTAGTGTTTCTGAGTTCTAATATGCCTAATTGTGTTTGCAGAAACAAAAATAATGAAAAAACTGCGTTCAAATGATGCAAATCCAACTAGTAGAGCAACAGAAACGATAAATAAAAGGTTTCACAGCACAAATAATTCCTTCAGAAGGGTTTTTAATTATAAGAATGGGTTTTTTTAGTGATAGGGAAAAGGAAGAACCCACATTTAAACAAAAAACATGTTTGGAAAAACTAGAAATATTACAGTTGAGCTAGAATGCAGCTAAACAACAATCTAAAACAGCTTTGAGCCTCTAAAAAGCATCAGGCATTATAGGTGAGTTTTTACTGAGTGAACTATAAATAAATAAATACAAGGCATTTATCTGGAGTCTATACACTTTTCCATCTTTCCTCCCTCAGCAGCATCACTAACAGAACTCCTTCACAATAAGAGTCTCAAACATACACATCTAAATATTGCTCCACAGTGAAACTTATTCTGCTCTCTAAACCATTAGGACTCCTGAGAAGTCGTGTATCGATGCAGATGCAAGTTACTGGGTGAGAGTTAAAGAATTCCCCTTTCCTTTAAACTATTCTGAGTGATTATGGATATTGTAGATCTTTGTGCCAAAAACATTTTAGGCTTTTACTTCTTCTTGTAATCTCAAAATATGACTTTATATTTGAAATACAAGTTTCTTTCTTTTCTTTGCTTTTCAACTAGAAATGTTTGATAACAGCTATTTTATAGGCTACTGATATAGTCTAAACCTTAATTTCCCATTCTGATAGAAACCAAACATGCCCCCCTCATACATAAAAGGAAAAACAACATAAATTTAGGGAACTAACATCACATATCTTCAATAATAGTAATGGAAAATTGGAACATGATCGGTGCAAAATATGACAATTACCAGTACTTCAATGTAAGTAAAGACAGAAAACACAACATGACATGAGAATAATAATTGTAAAACAACGTGTTTTAGCTCTGTTTGTCGGCTACAGAAGCACATTCATAAACAAGAAACGTGCAGTCGCCATCTTAAATTACCGAGTCGACCCGACTATTGGTGTGATACGCTTGTCAGCCACTAGATGGTGCCATCAGATAAAAGAAATACTCTGGAGAGCTACTTTAATTCCAATATCAGTTGATAATATCGGATATCCCCAATTTTTTTTCACGTTCTGATTTTAAATGATAAATGACCCGCACTTGTATAGCACCTCTCAGAGTCAGAGGACTCCAAAGCGCTTTACACTAAAGTGTATCATTCATCCATTCACACACACATTCACACGCTGATGAGCTACAATGTAGCCACAGCTGACCTGGGGTGCACTGACAGAGGCGAGGCCTCTGAGCACAGGCGCCATCAGTCCCTCCGTCCACCACCAGCAGGCAACGTGGGTCAAGTGTCTTGCCCAGCAGCATTCTCTGCCGGGATCAAACCTGCGACCTTCCGATTACTGGACAACCCGCTTTACCACCTGAGCTACTGCTGCTCCTAAACTCAGCACTGGGATACAACCGCTCCCCTCCTTCCTCCTCTTTATCCTACTCATTCCTCCTGGGTGGCCCCAACGCACCACCGTAGTAAAGCCTATAAGATTTTAACAATAAATAAAAAATTCATCCAGTTTGCGTGAAGTTTGGAGCATCCAAACAGTATGGGGTGCAGCGCCATAAATATCAAATGCAATATTCATGAAAGAATTCATCCTTCCCTTAAAACATGAACGCTTGTGTGTAAACATCCCATTTCCTAAGTAATCCTGGTCAGCCTACAGGATTGGAATTCCAATTTAAAGTCCTCTAAATAACGGCGGAAGACACACTTGGCCTCAAGCATAATGTTTATCACTAGTAACATCAAGAGACCAGCATTGTATAATGCCACTCTGCATTCACAGCGTGTTTTCTCCTTCCCCGCTGTGGCGGTGATAAATGGCCAACACTGAAGCCGTTCTCACCTCCAAGACCTCGGTCTTATCCTTGCAAGTGTCCGGTAAAGCGTTCTGTCTGATTACAAACACGGTTGCTGGTTCACACAGGTGGCACAAAGGCACGGCGCAAATGATTCTCATTTTGACACATTTAGAATGATTTTACTCATTCTTTGCTATCTCTGTTATTACTTGGATTCAGAATGGTTTAAGGTAGCTTCTTGTTTTTAAACTGCACAGATTTCCAGGGGGAAAAAAGGACAAAACCACTGAGTGAGCCATTGAAAAACATGGGAAGATGGAGCTTCAATAGTGTGTGAATCTGAAAGAGGGGATCAATGATGCATATCGCACTAGAGGAGCACGAAGCTGCATCTCAAAGACTAACTGGGCACCAAAGACCTTCTCTCTTCCATTTCAAGTCCGTCCCTTCTGCCTTCCTTGTGTCCCTCTAACTCTCTTTGTCATCACCCCCCTCCCTCTGAATGCTTATCCTTGAATGAGTGGTTAGTAGCCATGGAGACAAGAGTTACCGCTGCTCATAAAATATGCCTCTAACTTATCACAATGGTCACGCAAGCACAATGTGTTAACTTTCAAAAGCTTTGACGTGGGGCACGGCGCCGACTAAACGCTTCTACTTGAAGTGCCAGGTCTAGAAAGAAAATGCTCAATTTGTCTTGCATTTAGTGAGAACTGCGTAGGCGAAAAGGAGAATAAACACCGAGAAGCATCAAGTAATCCCTGAATGGATATTTTATATTGAAAATAACAACAAAGTGTGTTTGGGGGTCATACTGAGCCTTTAGAGGATAACAACAGAGAGAGCACAGGCAGCAAGGGAAATAAAGTGAATTCTGTGATGTCTGTAGGATCCCTGATTTCCGCTGTTGAGTGAAGAAAAAAAATATTGCTGCACTGCCAAGTATTGGCTTCAAATTTTTGACTTGCTGTGATGTAGCTGTCATCCTTTCAAAGGGAGTGGATAGCAAGGGGGAATGGGTGCATGTACCATGTCTTTCACTGAGCTTTTCTGAAGTCCAGAGGAAGATGCAGTACTTCTACTTCAATCTGCATGGGAAGAATGCTGAGCTGGGTGTTAATTCAACATGTCATCTCGGAGGCTTTTCTTTTGAGTGGTTTGATAGGTGATGGCGGCGGTGATATTCGGTCGCAAAGCAGCATCTTAGGAGGAAATATACAAACCTGAAGTATACCAAGAAATGCTGGCACTTAGAGTCACTGCAGTTACAAATATGTCAGATTTGGATGTTTTCCGTCTGTTTGATCAGACTGAGGCCCTGTCCACACGTAGCCGGGTATCTCCCAAAACGAAGGTATTTTTCTACGATTCGGCCCGTCATCCACACGTAAACACAGATTTCTGCAATGAAAACTAATCTTTTGAAAAACTCCGGCCAAAGTCAAGATTTGTTTTCTCCATTTTCAGCGTTTCTGTGTGGATGGAAATAACCAGAGTTTTAGGTTTCACAAAGTCTGCGCCAAAAATGCTGACGGCCCATGTGCGACCTGCGTTTACACTACAACATGGATGCCCTCATAGCTGTGCTCGCGTTATCAATCGTCCAAGCGCTTTTTGACACTTGGTGACTACATTTAAGAGCAGTTCTACCTCCTTATCGGTCCATACAAGCGAGCTAGGCGCCATGTTTCATGTTTTGTTGAAGTTGAGCAGGAAGATGAAATGGATAGGATTCGGGGAACTACTGCCCCCTACAGGTCTGGCATGCCTATGAATCTGCTAAACAATGCACTTATGCGGTTACATGTGGATGGAGGTTTTCTAAAAACAAGGTGGTGTGGACGCTATTTTTTAGGAGGGCGGATATTTGTTTTTTAAAAACCCGGCTACGCGTGGACAAGGGCTGAAACCATGGGCCACCCCAGGGGAGATCAGTGTTCTTAAGTCATGGTAATGTTCATTCAAACCATAAATTCATCTAATTTAATCAACACATAAATGTAAAACCCAATAAAAAAATTATACAATTAACGAGTGAATAAATCAGAATTTTAAAAAATGTTGAAATGTTGCTGCTACTCACCATTTTCTAAAAAAGTTTGTATCTCCTTAGTTTTTTGTGAAAACAGCAACAGCCAAATAAAAATTAAAAATACAAAAATAATTTAAAATAACTGAAATGTAATTTTCTAAAATGTTTGTATTTCTCAGTGTGTGTTTTGGATGCATATTGTTTTTTAATAAAAAAGAATAAAGGAGCATGCACTGCATCGCCACAGGCTAAACTCTCCCAAAGTTGCCACAAGGACCAATTTGGTGTGCCACCCCATCATTTTCTCTAGCCCCAGCTGGCCACCCTTATCAAAATTTTCTGGGGGCGCCCCTGCCTGAAACCGGACTCAAAAGTTTTTTTTTTTTTTTCAAATGCAAACTCTTTTTTAATATCTTAACATTTTGACTTCATGTGCTTGTCCTAAATATACTGCACATAGAAAAACAGACAGGTTCTCATGAATAAAATAACCTGAGGAATTAATCCTGACAACTCCCAAAATGGGATTTGCAGGAGCTTGCTCGTCTCACAAAACATTGCTAAATGTTTAATAGCTAACTATTTGTTACCAGTCGTGTTACAGGCTCGCGGTATTTGTTATATTTTGCTGTTGCAAGTATTACACCGTGAGCGTCACTGTCGTTTCCTCTACTTTTTGCTTTCTCACTGCTAAACCAGTCGCCTGTTAAAACAGAATTATTAAAAATCTTTCAACTTGCCTCTGTGTGGTGAGAATGTAGCTGGTTTTAGATGTAAACAAACTTTTAGANNTTTGCACAAACACTAGAGTTCTAGTTTTTTATTTTCATTTTAAAAGATAATTTAGCTGCATGCATCCGAGTCCTGAAGAATTCACAATGAGCAGCAGTTTCATCACCGCTGACTGAACGTGTACTGACAACCTGTCCGCCTTGAAAGGCTTTTTATCGCCACGGTTTGCCTCCAGGCAGAACATCACCCATGTTTAGCCCACTCTGTATGGACTGAGGAAAGTTCCAGGCCTCTAGACATTATCTATTTAGTATTAAACACACACATTGTGAAGAAAAGAAGTACAATACATTTACTGGAGAAGCCGCAGTCTCTCCACTTTGACTGTCTTTGTTGATGTCTGTGCTTTTGCAGATAGATAACGATGCTTCGCTCTGAGCATTAACTAATCTGCAGAGCTTTTAGTCATTGTTGGAAGTTTTATACAATCTGCTTCTACATTTTTTGTCAACTTTTAATTTCTTTTCATTTCTGGTTCTTGTCAGCTGTATTCATGAACCAGACGTCTCCTTGTGGATTTTGTTGTTGGAGAATTTGGCAAATTGAACAAGTCCTTTGAGTGTATGTTTAAAAAGCCTATTATTAATCTTGGCAGATTAAAAATACAGCAATGAACATTTTTAATGACTATATATATATATATATATATATATACTGTAGTATATAGTGTTAGCGACAAATAATAGTGACACAAATTTTTTTTTAAAGTAACAATGTGTAGTTTTTACCATTGAGGGTTGAATATGGAACACGGACACTATAGCGACATCTAGAGTTTAGAGAATAGAATAGAAGAATAGAATAGACTTTATTGATCCCACAGTGGGGAAATTCACTTGTCACAGCAGCACCATCACTCAAAGGGGCATTAGAAGAAAGATAAAAACAAGGATACATGTATATACACATATGCAGTAATCTAGTATTGTAATCTTAGATCACTAAAAAAACACAAATAAAAGATTAAAACAAACTTGGTACCAACACTATGCAGCATACTGTAAGAGACACACACAACTATCTGAATCCGGTATTGCACAAGTATAGAACACATACTGAATATTGCATTGGTGTTATGGTGTACCAGGATGATACCAGTACAGCAGAGGTGGTATTGCAAGAACAGAACTAATTTTCCAGCCATCGGGGTGTTGGTTCACTGCTGGTATATGAAGTGACCAGCCAGCACCATGTCCAGTGACTAATCGTACAGGGTAAGGACTAATTTCTACTAATAAGTTTATTTTACAACAGTTTTTACCGTTAAAACATCTTCTGGGCTCAGAATCAGCTGCTTGACTTGTCAAGTCCGCCATTTTACACAGTTCCAGCCTCTCCTTGCCGAGCCGACTTTTTACCGCAACGGTGCCCTCTAGTGGCTGGTAGATGTAAAAATAAACCCAGTGTTATGCCCATCAAAATAAAATTTTGATTATTTTTTTTTAAATATAGCTTTTTAAGGAAAAACTGTACATTCTGCACACCTCTAAATGCCCCGTGGAGGTATTATTTTTTTAAAAAATATACCTTTTTATTAAAATGTTCCATATTCCATCTTTAATCTCTGGAAATATCTATTGAAATGTTTTTGAAATGAATAAAATGATGTCCAGTCGTTGAAAAATATTGGCAGTTTCGTAACATATAACCATAAAAATCAGGTCTAAATTACATCGGGTGTGGGTTTAAGTCTCTCAGGGACACCATGTTTCCTTCTACGTGAGCCGCTCAGGGACCTGCACCTGCCGATGACGTCACACTTGACGTACGACTCACAGAAGTTACGTTACCCTTTTGAAAACATTTAGACAGTAAGAAACATGAATTTAATAGCAAAATTGCTAAACTCTTTCCAAAGCTTATGTGAAAGAACAGAATCGAAAAAGAGATGCAATATATTTTGGCCGAGTGGTATTGCCGTAATGTGACATCAGCAGGAGCAGATCCAGAACCTACACCGCCAGAAAACTAGCACCAGCATCGCATTCTCTCGATGGAATTAACTGAAGGACTATCAAAGTCTGAGGAGTCACGCCGAGGTCGCATGCTTTCTGCTCCACAGGTAACATTTACTGTAACGTTTTTTTAAGCTAGCAACAGTCACGGCGATATGGTGTAAAACTACCCTGAAATGTTTGTACAGCCTCCTATTACCAGGAAACTACACACTGTCACTTTAATAAAGCTACACACAATGTTTGTCTCACACAATTTCTTAGCTTTACGTTATTTTAAGAAATTGACACACTTGTAAAAGAGGAACATTTTTAAAGCATTAATAAGATAGTTTTATAAACGTTAGATTTTTTTAGGTACTTTTCTGACAGGTACTTGTGTACGTTTGAGACTCTTATTTTGAAGACTTGAAAGACGTTCCTAAAGTTCCACTATGGATGCTGCTGCTGTAGTGATAAGTTTCACCTTGAGTTGATTTGTGTCATAATTTTTTTATTTGCGCAGTAAAAATTAGATTTCCTCATGCAACTTTTAAAATATTTTCCCTTTATTCTTTAAATTGTTTTTCAATTATTGTCTCAAAATTTGACACCAACTTTAACGTTTTGGCTGAAATCTTGAAACTGAGGAAAGATTCTTCCTCCCTTAGTTCTTCTGAGTGTTCCTAATATGTACAAAAGATGGACAGAACGTAATCTAGCATAATTTCCTCCATCTAACCCTTCAATCTGTGTCCTGCCTGTAAAATGCAACACAGACTTGGAGCGCAGATGCGAAAATAAAAGGACACTAAGGTTGTGTTGAAGTCATTACAATACAACAATCAAAATAAATGCAATTTTCTTCAAGTTGAAATAAGTTAAACATCCATCTTAACATTTTATTTTATTAAAATCACTAGGAGCTATTAAAATGTCCCATGATTACAGATTTGTCCACAATCCCTTTTTTGTTTTGCCAACTTTCCAATCCAATATACAGTCTGTGCCTCATCGCTATCTGCAGATCAGGAATGATGATTTTTCTCTATGTGACTGAAAGCCTTTCAACTCCTCCATATACATCACATTTTTTTACTTTGTTCCTTTTTCAAATTCTTGGTTATTTATTTGTTTATTTCTCCGGCAGTGAGCGGGATTAGTCAGTAGCGGCAGCCCTACTATCAGTCCAAGATGTGCTCTTCCATCCTGCTGCTCTGCACTGATAAAGGAACTGCTCGAAGTGTGACTCAGGTGCACCGAGAGCCTTGTAGAAAACAACATTTCTCTCACTGACACACAGTCCTGCATGTTAATGACAACCAATGAGCAAAAAAAGCGGACGCGATGCCACATGCAAGACGTGAAGACAGGAAACAGCACTTTTTGTCCAAAACTAAACAATCAAAAGTCATGCTTTCAAAAACTCACCTACAATATGTTTAATCCAAAACAGGTATTAGAATCTTTAATTTGTGTGCAAATTAAAGTAGCTCTTCAGAGTATTTCTTTTATCTGATGGCACCATCTAGTGACTGACAAGCATATCACACCAATAGTCGGTCGACTCGGTAATTTAAGATGGCGACTGCACATTTCTTGTTTATGAATGTGCTTCTGTAGCCGACAAACAGAGCTAAAACACGTTGTTTTACAATTATTATTCTCATGTCATGTTGTGTTTTCATATATTTATATTTTAAAGACTTGTCCTTGAAAAGTTCATCAACGCGGCATCAGCCGAGGTACTTCCTTAAATTTGAAGCACGTAAGCGGTAGTCTAACGCTATTGGTTAGTTCTGGTTGGCGCTCAGTTTCCTATTGAATGGATTTTACGGGGCAGGGGCCGGGCTTAGCAAAAAAAAAAAAGACGTATCGCTTACATTGTATCACACTACATGATAAGACAATCACCTTTACGTATTTCTGAAAAATCATACATAATGCCTGAAAGGGGAAAACTCCGGATTGCTGCTTTAACTCCCTAATCAGAGAAAATAATTTACACCAGAATGCACACGTTGCACAGCATTATTTATTTGAAGCTGCAGAACCTTTAGAGTTGAGTAACTACTAATCTATGGCATTAAATCGAACATTTAAATAACTATTTGCTTGCAAATACCAAAGTTTCCAACTTGTTTGTTTACTAAGCATCCCTATTTGCCCTTTTCTAACTGTTATTTAAAAGCCCACTGCTGTCCAAACTACTACACTATGAGACATTAAGGTTAAGTCAGCAGATCTGTGGGTGCACACTGAGAGGCTTGGCCAAATGGTGCAGAAATAATATGTGTAAAGTACACTTACTTTCAGGGAGGCAGAATTCCCCCTTTTACTGTCTTACTGAGTCTAATTTCTGATACGTTCGGGCACTGGCTACACAGTTCTGAGCCTCTGTAGTGCTCTGAATTACAAATGAGTTTTACACTGATCTCCTTTGACTTCTGAAGGAGGGGGTGGGAAAAAAAACTACAGAAACAGCAAAAAACATGGAAAAAACACACACACAAGCAACGGCAGCATGCGTCTTTAACCGAACACAGGTGAAAGGCTTCCTGCTCATGTTGACCCCTTCATGTTTTTTTCCTGCATGCATGTACCTGAGTTCATTTATCTCTAAATGCAATGTAAGGAAAATAATTTTTCATCTTCACAAACCCAAACGGCTCAAAATTCCAACATTCTGGTTTCCGATGCATTAATAAAAATAAAAATGCTATCTAGTTTTCTTATTTTATCACTGTTTACAATTTAAATCAGCCACATCTCGTTTTATCTGCATCTTAAACAGTTTTGAGGATTTATTTGATCACCAGAACTAAAAATATTACGCGTTGCCCACGTGCTGTGTCAAACAGTTCAGCTGGATAAAAGCTTTTAAAGAACTGTCAACATTTCATGCAAAGTCAAGATGTGTCTCTTAGTCAGAAGTGCCCAAAAATGTCACAAGCAGTACGTCTGAGGTGAATCATTTCTGAATAATGAAAAGGGAAAAGAGGAAAGAGATGTCCTACTGAGAGAATTCAAAACTAAACATATGAAATGAGCAAAATATGAGATGACACGGAAATGGTAAACAGTCCATCTGTGTTTTCCCAAGGGACGCCTGCCATAGTTTGAAATGCACTTAAAGAAGGAAGTAAGGCAGTACAGTATCAATCAAAGAGCATCCTAATGGCTGCTGCTTTTCTGATTTTACCCTAAAAAAATAATAAAAGAGTAGCAGTATGGGGTTGAAAATGATAAAAGCACTAATGGGTTATTCATAAACCCCAACCCTACCCATGGTTTGATCCAGTGACGTCATATAGAGTATGTTGCAAAACAGTTTCTGTTATGATGTTTTGTTAAAGGGACACTAGTCAGTTTGGCTTGTTTTTAGCACCCCCTAGTGTTCGTTTGTGAAAGCGAAAGTGAAACTTCTCACCTCGCTGTGCGTTCATCTTTTAAACACCTTAATCTAACTGCTGAAACGTCTCCTCAGCCTTCATTAGTGTCTACAGGAGCGGTTCATCACTAAATCAAACAAATCAGCTGTGTTCATGATCTAAAACATGCAGGAAACATGCTGGAAGCAGACTGCAGCACTAGGTATGTCAAACTCAATTTTTTTCTAAGTCCCAACAGACTGAACTGGCAACTCTGAAGTTGCAAGTGGAATATTCTGTCCACAGCGGGCGACAGGGGCTGGGTGGCCTTTCATTAACCCTGTAAAGGGTCTCTTTAGCACATACAGGCTCAAGAAAATGATTTAAAAATATTTAAAAAATGCAAAGTGTCCCTTTAACACTCCAAAAATTTGGACTTAGTTCACAATCCTAAAATACGCTGGAAGTTTTTACTAATCGGTTTGAGGACAACAGTGACATTCAGTCAGCTAATAAGCAACACTGTGCAGCCCTAGTCATTGATTTGTCCAAAGCTTTTGATACAGTGGATCACATTATATTAAAGCAAAGGCTTCTTAGTACTGGACTCTCAGAACACGCTGTTGGATGGTTTGAAAACTACCAGTCAGACAAATTTCAGAGTGTGAAAGCAGTAGGCATTACCTCTAGCTTCCTTCATGTAGCCA
Organism: Aphyosemion australe; assembly: GCA_006937985.1. Classification (NCBI taxonomy): domain Eukaryota; kingdom Metazoa; phylum Chordata; class Actinopteri; order Cyprinodontiformes; family Nothobranchiidae; genus Aphyosemion; species Aphyosemion australe. The sequence continues at coordinate 490,585 of SSNS01000310.1, read as the reverse complement.
AAGGCGTTCCTCAGGGGTCGGTTCTGGGGTCACTCTTATTTATCCTATATATCAACCAACAGGCACACAGTAACTCATTTACTGCGTTAAGCTTTGATTTCAGATGATCCATAAACAGTTTAACGGTGGGAAATGTCATGTTTCTTCAGATTGTTGCTGTCAAAGAATCAGGAGTTTGGTGGATTTTTTCCCCAAAGCATTTCTATTTAGTTGAACACTTGTTATAATTGACTACACATTTTAACTTGTGCTTTTAGGACCTGTTCATAAAACAGTCGCGTCATCGAACATAATTCACACCAACTACAAGAGAAGTTATTCTGGGAGTTTTCACAGAAAGCTATAGAAAAGGGAATTCTGGAGTGAAACATGGTAATGAATTAAATATTGTAGCTAAGAAAGTAAACAGAGTCTGTGCCCACACAGTATTTATAGTGTCATAGAAAAAGGAAAACATGTTTTTTTTAGATGATTTTGTCCCAGTCCTGAATCTTATGTAACATTTTTTCTCCAAACAAAATCCAGCGTTGTTTTCTATAAATCACCCTGCTCTGATAACAAGGCTCTCGTTAAACTGTCCGGTTCCAAAAATATTACTTTGTATTAATTTATGAAACACACACAGACACACACAAATGGATAAAGTTTGAGACAATTTCACGCTGCACATGTGACGATTGTGGATTTAATTTCTATGATCATTTTTAGTGTTTTGTGTCACATAACGATAAATCTTACATTTGTAATAATAATATTAGCAGTCAGCTGATAGAACCCCAGGTCAGAACCAAACAGGGTGAAGCTGCTTTTAGCTACTATGCTGCACACAGATGGAATCAGCTTCCTCATGACCTCAAATCTGCCCCAACTTTAGCAACTTTTAAATCAAAATTGAAAACTTTCATGCATTCATGCTGCACCTTCTGCACTGTAACTGCTCACCCTTTAACTTTGCCTTTCTATCTGATTCTTAAATCTGAATTGAATTTGTGTATTTAATTTGATCTAAATTTATTTGTGTATTTTAATTATCCTGTCACATTGATTTTGCTATTGTTGCACCTGAAAAGCACATTGAATTTATTTATTTATGAACTTATTTTTAAGAGGATAAACCGCTTGAGATGTAGCATCTCGTTTTCAAGCGGGTCATCTTACAAATACAACAAATAGAAAGCAAGATAACAGAGTTAATAGGAAAAGACAATTCTAAAACATTAACAACAAACAAATAAAACACAATTCTCACCATGGCGCATCCTAAGTATATGAATTGCCTCTGTGTATGAAATGTGCTATATAAATAAAGCTGCTTTGCCTATTAATTGGATTAGATTTATAAAGCACTTTTCAAGGCACTCAAAGCGTTTTATATTCTTCACGCACACACACATTCACACAGTGTCGGTGATGGTAAGCTACCATGTAGCCACAGCCACCCTGGGGCGGTCTGACAGAGGCGAGGCTGCCATTTGTGCCATCGGCCCCTCTGACCACCACCAACATAGGCAAGTCGGGTGAAGTGTCTTGCCCAAGGACACAACAGCAGAATACTCTGGTGGGAGCTGGGATCAACCCCGCAATCCTCCGATCACTAGTCAACCCGCTCTACCTCCTGAGCTACAGCTGACCCACTTTTTACAAGCTTTGCTTTCATCATTGCAAGCTGGGCATATCATGCTGCAGCAACTAAAAAACAAAAACAACAACAACAAAAAACTGACTAGACAAACCCAAAATCCCATTTAAAGCTACTATTTTCTTTCCTGTTACCCTTCTAGTCACATTTTGTGTTACTATAATAGAGAACGCTCAAAACTTTTCTGCACAACAATGTGGCCGTGTGTGCTGAGGAATCAGCAGCAGCAGCAGGGGGGCACATCAGAGATGGAACCAATCATTACTTATCGAGAGACACTCAGAGTAATTAATGACTTCCACAAACTGTTGCAAGTGGAAAACATTAATGAATAATTTTCGATACATAATCAAGTAATTATGAAATGAACTCAAGAGTAAATCCAGGAACGATGATAATGAATACTGGTGATTATCAATTTGAAGCTATCTCCCTTATGGCCTCCAGGGACCTGTGCTAGTTTTAGAAGGAGAGAAAAGGGAAGGCTTTTTTTTTTCCGACCCCATGATAATGTGTCAGTGCCACTCAAAGATCCAGAGTGACACACAGCTGTGGAGAGACTGAATTTCTTCCATATTTGACATTTTTTAGTCTGAAAGCCCCGCCGTGTCTGCTCCAGTTCATTCCATTATATCAAGTGGAATCATCTTTAAGTCTGCTTATGTGCAGCCTTGTATGCTGGCCTTTTTCCATTTCTAATGACAAACATGTTGAAAACTGCTCTAATTATTTATACCAGGTCCTCATTCTGTCAGCGATTCAAGGACAGTTTCAAGTGTTTCGTCAAGATGTCTGATTTTTATGACTAGCCGGGAACGAGTTGAGCCACGGCAGCCAAAACCACCAATTGATATTTTCCTGAAAAGACTTTTCCTGTTTGTTACTGATTTAATGGATCCTTTTTGATTTCAAATGCATTCAGTTTAACGACTGATTTGTTGAGTTTTTTCCTACAACTCCAACAACTGCTGAGTTTACAGTGAAGACTCAGGTTTGAAAGTAAATGGTTAAAAAAAGAGGAAAAATAGCTACAAAATGGTAAAAAAAACAAGGTAAATGGTCTGTATTTGATATAGCTGACGGAGGCAGGCTGCCGTACACTGGCGGCACCGGTCTCTCCGACCACCACCAGCAGGCATTAGGTGTGTTTCCTTTATCGAAACTTCCTGGTAAATCTGTGAGCGTGAAATTGACCGGGAGATCCGAAGCCCCGATTCTCTTAAGCTGTCCTGTCTCCATGTATATTCGGCCCTGTAAGGAAATTGATGAAACGTCAGCACACCACGACCGCTACGCAGTGAGTTACGTCATCGATCAGCGCAAAACACGCGAAAGGCTGTAAACAAAGATCGACACAATGGAGGAAGCAACAATAGTCGGCACGTTTATGTTTGCTATGTTGTTATATGCAGCGATGGCTTCCATCGCTCGTCTCTCTAACAACTTGTGTTTTCCTAAATAACAGTTC
>SSNS01000310.1:446015-487402 GCA_006937985.1 Aphyosemion australe | reverse complement strand
CCGCCACATATATGCATTTCCTTTTTCCTCCTGAGTTGACATAATTTCCGACTGAATTGCAACCAATCGGCAGCGTTCCCACCCAGCATCATCACCGGGCCCTTAATGGGGCCATTCCGAGTACCTACTCCTGATCAGGTACTCAGAACTGGAAAACGGCCGTTCGGCCGGCCCGGTCAAGTGGAGACAAGCGTACGTCGGGAACTTCAAGTAAATTTACCTCGAAGCTCCGATGAAGGAAACGCACCTAATGTGGGTTAAGTGTCTTGCCCAAGGACACAACGACACAACAACTCTCCTGATATTGGATTTTACTTTTTTTAACATAGAATGTGCTACTACTAGTTCACCTGTTGAATTAATTATAGATTCACTCAGATAAAGACAAAAAACTTTCTCTTACTAAATAGAATTTCTAAGAAATCACAGTGTAGCCATAGAAACACCACTTGATATATATGTTGTTTGTTTATGTGTGTGTGTGCGTGCGTGTGTGTGTGTGGGTGTGTGCAGGTATGGGTGGGTGTGTGTGTATCTGCTCTGTCTTCTCAACCCCCAGTGAGTCGTGGTGGATGGCTGCTCATACTGAGCCAGGATCCTCTGGAGGTTTCTTCCTGTTAAAAGGGAGTTTTCCTCTCCACTGTCGCTACATGCTTGCTTAGTATGAGGATTGTTGAAAAGACACTGACACTAGTCAGTGTCTTGATGCAATCTGCTGGGTTCCTTATATAGGAAACATTTTTTCTGATTGGCTTAATGAACTATACTGTATTGGAATGTTTACTTTGTGAAGTGCCTTGAGACAACTCTTGACGTGATTTGGCGCTATAGAAATAAACTGAATTGAATTGAATTGAACAACAGCGACAGACTGAGCGAGGTGCAAACCTGCGACCTTCCGATTGCGGGGCGGGCACTTAACTCCTCTGCCGCCATTGCCCAAAAAAGAAAAACACTAGTTTTGCCTTAAAAGTGAACATTTTTCCTCTTTTACACAAAGATAACCAAGGAAAGATTGATGAACTGATTCACAAATACATCATTCTTGGTTTTTTTTAGATGAAAATGTAATAATCGTAGTAATTAAGTCAGTAATGGCAAAACTGTCAACATTAAAAAGACCCAAGGATGTCTCATTTTGATAACACAGACTTGCATTAACATCCCTTTTGCTACACTCGTCTAACGGGTCATTGTAACAATTGGCCCACATCGCTGCTTAGGTGTGAAAACTTGTTGGATAAATTGCACCCTGAGGCAAAATCATTATTTACAGCAGCTACAGCTATTAAAAAGTATGATAAGTGGTGAAATACAAATAGACCAAAGTAGGGTTGTAATTTAGCCGATAAAAAGACCATGTAAGCAAATCCTCGTGAAAAAAAAACAAAAAGATGTTTTGACAGGTTCCCATCAGGCGCTTACAGGATTAGAGACTTGAAGAGCAATAAACAAAAACAAAATCAAGATATCCATAAAAGAAACCACGGATCAGTCACGGCCATTGAATTAATGTCATTTTAAACCCAAAGGAGGGAAATAAAGGTGAGCCTGATTAAATGTGTTTGATATGAAAGTGACAGATAAGGAGTAATTACTGCTTCTTTATTCAGGAGGTGGACAAAGATGCACAAACTTTCCGTTTGTAGAAAAAAAAGGTGCACAATGTTCAAATCTGAGTAAATCCTAGTTTTTATCCAGCGTCGGCTTTTTTCCCACTGTTGTTACCCTGCTGGTCAGTCAAAGTCACAAATAATAATAATTCCTGTCATAAATCACTGAACTGTTCTCCGAGAGATTGAACCTGTTTATATATCAGTGCTCATATTGATGTTTGTGCCATCGCATGTCCAGCCTTATGTATTCCACAATCAATTCCTTCATTTCATTGCTTTTGTTTTCCTCTGTTTTACATCTCTATGGATTTTCTATTTAATTTGGGTCAGCATTGTGAAGGAAGACAGTATTGATTTGTGTCTGAGGGAGCTTATGGGAACCGCGTTAAGCTCGTCTCCGTGAGGTTTCGTGGCAGGTCGTGACAACGCGGAGTTTATCCTTACATCGCATTACAAATCTGAAGCCGGATCGGGTTGAGGTCAGAATTATACCCGCCGACTCTCTCCTCGGCGCAGGTGGGTAGTCATGTACGCAGTCCTCTCAAATGAAAGGAGGTCAGAGGAAAATATCTCACCGTTAGGCAAAAAAACGTGACATTCAGGTCAAACGAGCACGGCGGCTGTAGGAGGATCTCGTCTTGTACAGTCCCAGACACAGAGAGCGGGTCGGCACGCCGGCAAGCTCAAGTTGTTTGCTGAATCAAAAGTGGCCATAATTGTCGACAGCCAAACATCTTGAAAATGGCCTCTCTGGTCAACTTGGCTCTTCAGTCCCTTCGTCAGGAGGACAGAATTACAGGGAAAAAAGACAAAAACAAGAGGGGCAGAGCTAAAGTGGAACTTTTATTAGAGTCAACATATTACTCCAAACTTTTAACAGGTGCTTCAAGTGGAGATGCAGAACAGCGGCAGCAGGAAGAGCTCAGGAGAAGATAATTTCTCTCTGCAGCTATCGGCTTGGAGACAACAGGCACTCCTACTCGAGCTTTGCTAAATATAACTTTGATTTCAGGTACATTCAACAATAACCGGCATCCTTATTGAACATGGAATTATCTGCGTAAAGAGCTATATAAGAAACTGTTTCTTATAGCTAAAACATCATTTTTGATTCTGTTCTGAGAAAAGATATGACAAAGGTTTAGTTTTAACATTGATTGCGGTGAGAATCAAATGGTTGAAATTGCAATGGCTGCAAAAACAGTAAAAGGAGGCTTATAAAAAACGCATTTTTTCTTTTTTTTATTGTAATAATTAATCGTTTTTGATACAGTTAGAATAGAATATAATAGACTTTATTGATCCCACAGTAGGGAAATTCACTAGTTATGCTTTTTAGTAGTTTTACACAGTAATACCTTAAAAAAAGAAAAAAAATCAAGGTAACTAAAAATAAAAAAAAATAATGGCATACACTAAATTTAAAAAATAACATGAAATAAATCACCCACAAGCAAATTAAAATAATAAGTATAAAAAAATGCTATGAAATGTCCCTTTAAATGAAAAATGCATGCATGCAAACAACTAAACATGTCATTACATAGATTTATAATTAAAGTTCTTTGCCGGTATTAAAATGCTAAAGGATAATGCTTGGCCTTACTGATTGGGTTAACCAATCTGCCTCAAAGAGACAGAAAAGAGGGGCATGATTTTATGAAACAACAGCAGCAGAGGTCAGAGGTCACGGGAAGGCTGAAGGCACAAAACGATAAAAGCAAGATGTGAAACAGACATGAATACTGATCCCTGGTGTCTAATCTAAGAGACGAGCAGAAACAAGTTCAAACGCAGAGAAAACTAAAAAAATATCACATTTTTATTTATATGTGATGCTATAAAAGACCATTAGACAACTGATATCTACAACTGCCTGAGAGCTGGTGATTCCCCATTGCTATTGATGAAACTATCAAACACACACACACACACACACACACACACACACACTACAGGCAAGCAGAAAGATCCACACGGATAATGGAAAAGTGCACAGCCCTCTGCATCAAAATAATGCCTACAGGGTCTCTATTTTTCTGCATTTTGGTCCACTCCTGACTCACACACACACTCCCAGTGTCTGTAGATCACTGTTTGGGTACAAGCTAACATAATAGCTGTATTATTTATTTGAACATAATCAATAATCCATGGCATCCTCTGTGGAGGTGTTTTTTTCTTCTAGAAGAGTAACTGCCAGGATTTATTTCTGAAGATACCGTGAAGCAAATATCCCTCTGTCCAGTGATGAACAACACCGCTCCGTACGTCCGGCCATCTGAGCCTGTTTGTTTGTGCACAGCTCAAAAACTACAGGCTCTGGAACTTTGCATCCTGTGGACTCGTTTTGTAAACATCCTCGATCTGGCCTCTTTTTTTGTAGCGTCGCTTCTCCTGGAGAATAATTTACCTCACGCGGTGACATCAATCCTGATGACCTTCTGACGGTCTCATCCAGGGCCTTTTGTGTTTCTCTAAACTGAAGTAGTGCAACATTTTTATTGACACTTTCCATTAATTATTCAAGCAAGGTCAAAGTGGGCCTCTGCTCTTTGTACATGTCCTGCAGCAGCAACAGCTTTGATGTAAACGCTTCCGTTTTACACGGCCGGTGTGAAGGAGCAGATTTTTCCTGCCATCTTCTTGTTTGTGCTTCATCACCTTCCGCATTCATTCATCACACAGCTGTTTTTACCTTCAGATCCTCCGCTGCTCTTCAAATATATTGCTTGTTTCCTTGACTCGATGTGTTGTGCTTGGGATTCGCGCGGTGCCAACCTTTTCTTTGATGTCAGCACCGAACACGGGATCATCAGCCTCTAAGGTTTCGCACTCTTGTTTACAAACACATTTCTGCTGCACACACACACACACACACACACACTGAAGTCCATCTCTGGCTCTGTCCTGCAAGAGGTTTAACTTTTTATTGGCTCCTTGCCGTTCTCTGCTCTGGAAAACAAGGTCAAGTCTCATCAAGTTTAACCTCAGCACCAGCCACAGATTAAAGGTCATGACTTCATCCCTCACATCTTTCCTGACCTCTGCTATCATGTCATAATACAACAGGATTAATGTCTTACCTCACTTCTGGACTTTCTTCCACATAAACCCCACATTTCAGAGCCGGGAACCCCACCTCCACCTTTTACCGTGTGGGGAACGTCCTGCATTCCTCGAATCACACCACGCTTGGCGGCAGCTCAATCTCAATATCATGTTATCGGACTCAGGGGCCAAGGATATAAATACCACGCACCATAACTCTCCCCTGTTCAATAACCATTATATGCTCTACTTTATACATTAGAAGCACCTGATGGGGCAGTAAATTCACAGCCGCTGCTCGACCAACTCAAAGTGCCTCTACAAGAAAAAAAAAGTGCAGTGAAGCCAAGGAAATCGTAAAAAAATAGGAAATTTTAAAGAAGCTAGAAAAGTCACCCCAAAGAGGAGTAAAAAAACAAGCATGAGATGCAGGCTGGAGCTGCATACATAAATTTAAAAGCACACAGAGAGGACAAAATTCATATTTTTTTGTTGGCTTGGCCTCCTCACTACAGCAATTACTATTGTATTTCTGTAATAAGCTTTGTACATCCAATGAATCATGCATTCCGTTTCCCACAATCATTCCTAGTCCTGCCCAGCCCTTCAGATCTATCTGCTCACACAAAAGGTTCGAGTTCCTTTCGCTGCAAATATTTCAACACCACTGCCAGCATCTGTTCACTTTCCAAGGATAGGAATCAATAGAAACATATTTCCATCCAACTCAACAGATAAAGTAAAGCCCACACTGAACAGAGCACGGAGATGGCAATAAATGTCCATTCCCTAAAGTCAGAATACACTGCAAACAAGAGTACACACACGCGCGCGCACACAGACACTATTGTTTACCACAAAAGCATGACTGGATGCAGCACCGAGTTTACGCTTCAATGCACTTTTTCATTTGGAAAGCTAGGGTGGTTACCCACCGAGCGAGAGCTGATTAAGAAAACAGTCCCATTTAATTTCTTTCTCCTCAACGGCCAGCAAGAGAAATGTAATTAAAGCCACTAAATCTCCCTTGGGCCCTGCTACCTGCTACACGACCAACATGACACGTCGTGTAATTCGGCCGACCTACAAAGGCAACGGCAGGGTTTTTTGCCATGGCTGCCGTGTGATGGGCCAGTCTTTGTAGAGGAAAGCCAGAGAGAGGAAGGGAAGGTGGGGTGGGGACCCTCAAAGGCGCTCCAAGGACACTGGGCAGCATTCAGATGAGCACGTGTGTTTTGTGCAGCCGCAGAAAGGTACGGGGACGATCCTGAACTGTAATGTTGTTGCTTCAAAGCAAACTAATTTATTACCTTTGATTTTGATGAAAATTGGAGTCATTTATGTAACATTGTTATGTTTCTCATTTTGCTGAGATTGTGAAGAAAATTGTTTATGTGAAAGCAAACGAGCAGACCTGAAATACTTCTACGTATCTTGGATGAAAAAGTGTCCTTTAACACAACGCTAACCAAATTAGCATTAGCCAAAAAAACATAAAAAATACATTCAAACATAAAACAATAAGGAGAATTAAACAAAATGAGATCAAAAACAAAATTGTTAAAATGACAAACCCATTAAATTGAGTTAAAAGCCAAATAAGCTAAAAGTGTTTAGTTAAAGCCACACTATGCAACATTTTCATATTTTTAAATTATGTTCTTGAGCCAGTTTGTGCTAAAATGACCCTTTACAGGGTTAACTTAATGTCACTCAGACCCCCACCGCCCTCTGTGACCAGAATACTACACTTGCAACTTCAGAGTGGTGGTCCAGTCTGTTGGACTCAGTAAAGTGAAGCTGACACGCCTGGTGCTGCAGTCTGCTTCCAGCATGTTTCCTGCATGTTTTAGATCATGAACACAGCTGATTTGTTTGATTTAGTGATGAACCGCTCCTGTAGACACTAATGAAGCGAGGAGAAAAGTTTCACTTTTGGTTCTACTAAACGGACACTATGGGGTGCTAAAAACAAGCCAACACTGCCAAGTGTGGTTTTAAAGGAGTCAATAGACAGGACATATTTGATTAAGAACAGAAGTTTGCTGTGCAGCTTTGGGACATGATGGAAAAGGTCACTCACTACTCATCAGATACTTTAGGCTTTTAAACAAGCATACAAATGGTAGAGAGATGCTAACTCAGGATTAGAGGTGCTGTGAGCCAACAGGCAGGGCAGGCAACTTTCTGGGGCTAAGAGTGGCCCCCAGAGGCCCCCAGAGGGCAGACAAACTTTGAAACAAATCGTAACCACAGCAGTAGTGAGACACTGAAAAGTTGTCTTTTGACAGCACAGTTGGCCGTCATGTAGTTCCTGATGAGGCCCCTCCCCCTTGCCACATACTTCCTCGTTTGTGATGTAACCCCTACGCCCTTGACAATGGAAAATTGAGCTGCCACACCCCCACCACCAGTCCAACGGACAACAGCCGTGCATGTTTTTTTGTTTGATTTTTATTTGCATGGGGCCCTGTGAAAACCTTGCAGTGCCACTGCACAGGAGTGATCATGGTACCAGAATCCCAAACAACAAAGCTAATCTGTCAAATGTTAAGTTACGATGAATGCTAATGGCAGTAAATAAGATGCTACATCCGTAGAGGTGTTTGCTGTTTTTCTTTCATACAGTTACGTACACGGGATATTGAGTCCTCAGAACTCAAGAAACATAGAGCTGTGTGTTGTCTGCATAACAATCAAATTAAATAAGGTATATGCAGGAAAATGACCCAGGGGAAGCATGTACGGTGTAAATCCAGTTGGGCATACACGATCAAACAAAGATAACTTATTGCAGCCTTTGCTCATCTGCAAATCAGTGGATGGATATTTCTCTTCTTCTAAACTATCATGGCAGCAGGGACTGGAAGACTAGTCAGCACAGACAGGGAAGACACAAAACAAAAACCAAAGTCATTTAAAGTAGAAAACTTTTCCATTATGCCAAGGATCTCAGCAGAGGGAGAGAGCAAATGTTTAGACTTCATAAAAGTGACTGAATGACTTCAGGGAACTGCTCTTAAAGACCAGAAGAGATCTGGTTAGACAACCCAGGAGGTCAATGTGGTGTTTGACATGTGATGGTTAGTGGGCGCGCTGCAGCTTTCAGATACAGACTTTATGACCAAACAGCATTAAAGCAGCCATCATTGACATAACCATACATTAACTAGAACCACAGTCTTCCTGAACTTTAACAAAGCACTTTATTCAGCAACTATCCAAGGCCTGAGCTCAAAGTAACTTTAGGATAGGTCACATGCTGTATCCTAATGCATTAGCATGATGTTTTAACCAGTGACCGAAAGAATGAGATCACGGATACAAGCGGCCGAAATGGGTTTTCTCCGCAGGGTGTCTGGGCTCTCCCTTAGAGATAGGGTGAGAAGCTCGGTCATCCGGGAGGGGCTTGGAGTAGATCTGCTGCTCCTCCACATCGAGAGGCGCCAGTTTAGGTGGCTCCGGCATCTAGTTAGGATGCCTCCTGAACGCCTCCCTGGTGAGGATTTCCAGGCACGTCAAACTGGAAGGAGACCTAAGGGAAGACCTAGGACACGCTGGAGGAATTATGTTTCTCTGCTGGTCAGGGAACGCCTTGGGATTCCCCCGGAGGAGCTGGCCCAAGTAGCTGAGGAGAGTGAAATCTGGGCCTCCCTGCTTAGGCTGCTACCCCCATGACCCGACTTCGGATAAGTGGATGAAAATGGATGGATGGATGTTTTAACCACAGTGTTCCATGTTTGAGGACAGATATCAAACTACTAAGTGTATCTCTACTCTGGTCGAGATGTTTGGGTTTTATAATCATTTTCTCACAAAGGTCAAAAACACAGCAACTCCTTCACTATTTGAAACAGCCAAGTTGTTTTGAATGTTGTCTTTTTGTCAATTGTTTATGAATGATGGGGACATATCAATAATTAATCTCCTTCAGGCATTTGAACATACAAAAGCTCTTATTGGTTCGTGTTGTTTGACTCGCCTAAACAGCAGGCGACATCATTGAATATGTAAAACCAAAACAAGGTAAAAAGCTGCACCAAACACAATAAATAAATAAAATAAAACATACAACATACGCCAGGTGTGTTAGCCAAAAACAAAAAGACTTTCTGGCGACTGGCAACACGAACAGTCATCCAAAATCCAATTTCCTTCTCAAAGTTTTGTCACAGTGTGTCTTAGAGGACGCTGCTGTGCACCATGGGAGACGATACTCACAGAAAACAAGACATCCGACATAGCCAAAAGAAGACTCGCTTTATTTCTTTAAAGAACATGACATGTTTTCTTTATGAACATGAAATGAACAAAACCTCACTGAACTCTCATACTGCTGAAATCTAAGGGAAATGTTTTGAAGGGTACCAACAATTTGTCCACGTCGTGAAACTTAAAACATTTGGAAATGACTTTTCCAAGTCAGTATAATTTACCTGAGAAATGATTTAAAGCAGCGTGTGCCATTTGTACACGCTGCTTTAGTTAAAAACAAATACACAAATGAAAGGTAGGCTTCTAACTGGCATGCTGTGACACAAGCTGTGACCTTCGCCTTGTGACTTTTGTGTCATTTATGTGTTTGTTTATAACGAGCGGTGCAAAAATAATCTACTTAGCACTATCTGATAACAGAACGGTTACAAACACATTGTATTTATGCTTCCTCAGCTGTTTAGAAAACACAAAAAATAAAAAAGTAGGCTCGCTATGTGACAATCTCTTGCTGCACAGTGGCAAATTTGTGAAGGCAGCATGAAATATCTGCAGCAAGCACGGCTTTGTTTGCTGGTTTCATTAATTCTTCAGTAGGGTATATCTCAAAAGTGCCAACAAATACAGTGGAGAAACATGTGCTCTGGCACCAATCCATGCTTCTAATTGGGAACCTTGGGCTTCAGGAGTGTACGATGCACCTTTGCTCTGAAAGACTCCTCCATTATTCATAGAAATGTAAGAATTATAGAACAAAAACTAGCACCACTTCTGACTAAGCTGGTAGAAAATAAAAAAGAAAAGAGAGAGAGACACAGATAAAACGCTTAATAATCTATTTTTGCTTTAATAGTATTAATTCTAACTTTTTATGCCTCACCTGTAGGACTATTCCAAAAGGATTTAGCAGACTTTATGGTGATAAGATTATAAATTAGCTTATAGTTTTCTATTCTGAGACCACTGAGGTAACTGTCTTGTCCCATGAGTTAATGATTTGTATTTAGTTGCATTTACTTAAATAATTTAAAGAGACAGTGTGCAGTTTTTTCCGTTAATCTCTGGAAATATCCATCGAAATGTTGTTGAAAATGAATAAAATGATGATCAGTTGTTGAAAAATATTGGCGACTTTGTAATATAACCATAAAAATCGGGTCCAATGGGCTCGACACATGGGAGGCGACATCGCCTCTCCTCCATTCATTTTCAATGAGACATGCGAGACAAAGCAATAGTCGCAGGTCTCCCTCCTGCTAAGCGACACGTGAAAAACATGCATGTGAAATTTTGCGCTCGTGCATTTGTCGTGCACAGGCGAGCCAGCGACGCAATCCCAGAAAGTTGAAAAATTTCAACTTTTCATCGCTGTCGCTCGGACAAGGACCAATCAGCGGAGGTTTCATTGACTGACCAATGAGCGGACAGGATGCTTCTCAGTACATCTCTGGGCAAACATGAAGTAAAAGTTAATACTTGCCGTGTCTGATGTCCCAGAGCTTTACAAGACTTCACTTAACTCTAGCAAAACCTCGTGAGACTTCATATCTACCGCTTTTTCAACTCTGAACTGCTTTAATAACCCAAAATTCCCTAAAATCTGACGGCCAATTAAAACAACGGAAGAGTCGCTATTCGCCCTGGAACAGAACAGTTGCTGGATTTTGCCGCTGGATGCTGGCGCATGTCGCCTCCCGTGTGTCAGGTTATCAAAGCGATAGCGTGGAAATTCGCTGATCACGGTCGTTTGTCGCCTCCTGTGTGTCAAGCCCATAAGTCTCTGGACGATTAGACGCGATGTTTCCTTCTACGTGAGCCCGTGAGGACAAAATGCATTTACAGATTTGTAAAAAGTGGTTACAAAACTTTCACCATTCATAAACGTTGTTGTTTTAAACATTAACCTATTCGCTCGTGGCCAGTGATGAAAGGGAGTCATTTTGCTGGAGGTTGAATGATCTGAGGAAGTATTTGTTTGAAAATTGCGCTCCCAGGGATTTTTGACCCTAACGGCCATCCGTTGCTAAGGTCTTACTCGGACACAAAAATACCACTTGCTTACAATGATTTAGGTATATACTGCCCTCTATTGCCAGAGAAAATACACACCGTCACTTTAAGAGCAGCTAAAGATTTTAATTCTTAGGTCCTAAATAAACAATTCCAACAACCCAATGCTCTATAAATGCAAATTATTTCTAATATTTTGGACTTAAATCTTTGGAATGATAGTTATGTGTTCAACTTTTCAAAATAAAGTGAAAAAAAAGTTCAATCTTCATGACAAATATTTAGATTAATATTTTAAATCTTTTAAAAAGAACAACAAAAAACAATCTCTGTGCAATTTATTTCTCACAATACCTCAAATACAGTTAAACTGATATTTTTTTCATCATTTTTTCATTCTTCAATAGCAAAGCAAGGCCGACCCACAGATCAACACCACAAGCTGTGTCTCCTCTGTTCATATTGTTAGAAAATTTTCTTTTCAGCCCTTTTATCCACATAAACCTGTAAGCAATGCCATGTAGTCACACATCTGAAAGAGGGGAAATGTATATAATAGAGTTGGGCTGACAGGCGATGGCATCATCCATGTCTGACGGTCATAACAACGTTAAGAAAAAAGCTGAGGAGGGGAGGCGACGGCAGGAGAGGAGAGGAAGAACAGGCTGCAAAAACTTTCATCTTCCAAACACACAAGCTGTCCACAAAGATATCACGCAGGGTCAGTGGTCCGTAGGGGTCCGCGACAGAGGGATTGTACAACTTAAGTAAAGTATAAAAAGTCAGAGCACGAGTGTTTACGCCGATACACGAGGAGAGCAATGGCTGTAGGAAAGAAAATATGACTTAATAAGTCCAGCTTATATAAATGTAGAGATGCCACTGGTGGTTTGGCAAAGACTCGTGGGGAATGTGAGGTTTATAGACCTGCAGTTTAGCAAGTTTCATGTTTTATTCTGGTTTAAACCATTTTTGTTGAAACAAAATGTCTGGAATGTTAGCAAAGAAATAGCTAAACCAGTCTGCATATGTTGCTTTAGCACAGGGATGCCCAATCCTGGTCCTGGAGGCCCGGTATTCAGCACGTTTTAGTGGTGTCTCTGCTCCAACACGCTTGATTCAGTTGTTGAATCACCTGTGCAGCAGCTCATCCACCTCTGCAGAAGCCTGTTAGTCACCTGCTGATTGAAATCAGGTGTGTTGAAACAAGGTTAAAACTAAAACATGCTGGATACCGGCCCTCCAGGACCAGGATTGAGCACCCCTGCATTAGCATGAAACTATTTCTGATAGTAGCTAATTGTCATGTCACTGTGTAAAGCTGCATTTTATTAATTATGTCTAAAATATGATTTTACAACAACACAGCTAGTTTGTGACCAAACAAAAACAATTACGCAGCCTCCTCAAGCAGCACAGGAGCAACTCAAAGTGACTTACATCCCCACATACTGCTTCTGTCCAGAGAGAATATTGGAAAACACAAAATCTGCAAATGCTTTATTGGATTTGAACCCCCTCCCCCTTTTCCTCATCTCCTTTATGGAGGGTCTAACCATTTCCCAGAGGTAGATACGAGTCAAGAAGACAAGAGACAACTGTGACCACCCTTCAATAGCTATTAGAGATGCAGCCACCAATGCGAATGAGGAAAGTACAGTACGCATCACAAGGGAGTGAGATTAGAGCAGAGCAACATAAAAAGGGGGGAAAGACAGGAAAAGGGAAATGGAGGTTAGAAAAAGAGCACGAGAGAGATGGAGACAATAAGCCAGGGCTGGAGGAAGAAGACGGGTTTGAGACGCAGTAAATGCACGAGTTTAGATTGTGACGCTCAAGAGCCTCCATAGAAATGAATTTATCATGGGAAGTAAAGGTCACAGATGCTGTTTGGATGCATGTTTGTTTTACCATCTCAGAACATTTCTGTCATGAGCTGCCTGCACATTAATGTTATATTAGAAACAATCATTTTTCATAAAAAAAATATGGATTTAACCTCTAAGACAGCATGAAGCATGACCACAATATTCACATTTTAGTAGGAATTTAGCTCACTAACAAATGAAATGCATGGGCTTATGTTTTAGGCCCTGTCCACACGTAGCCGGGGATTTCCCAAAACTATATTTTTCTACAATTCGGCCTGTCATCCACAGTAAATACGCAGATTTATGCAACGAAAACAAATTTTTTTTAAAAACTACGGCCAATATGAAGATTTGCGTTTTCTCCGTTTACGGGTTAATCAGAGTTTTAGGTTTCACAACTTCACGGTATGTGACAAAAATGCTGACGGCCCATGTGCGACCTGTGTTTACACTACAACATGGATGCCCTCAGAGCCGTGCTCGCGTTATCAATCGTCCAAACGCTTTTTGACGCTTTTTCACTTTATTCTCCAAAACTACATTTAAGAGTAATTCTACCTCGTTATCGGTCCACACAAGCAAGCTAGGCGCCATGTTTCATGTTGTGTTGAAGTTGAGCACGAAGATTAAATGGATAGGATTCGGGGGAACTACTGCCCCCTACAGGTCTGTCATGCCTATGAATGTGCTTAACAATGCACTTATGCAGTTACGTGTGGATGGAGTTTTTTCTAAAAACGAGGTGGTGTGGATGCTATTTTTTGGGAGGGCGTATATTTTTTTTTTAAAAAACCTGGCAACATGTGGACAAGACCTTAAAGTCGAAAAAGAAAGGCCAAACCCTATACCAGGGGTCCTCAATTAAATTTGTTTAAGGGCCAGAGTTTTTTCCAGCAGACACCATGAGGGCCAGATGCTCTTCTTAAATAAAGTTCAATTATTACTGTAACATAATTTAATAATTTAATATATCAATTTTCCATTCAAATTTGTGTTTTTATTTCAGGGTTTAGTTTAGTTGCTCTGCCCATCAACCAGGTAAATATTGTACTTGTGCATGTGTTGCTCTCTTCCTGTGGGCAGTTTTTGTCAAAACACCACAATTATGCACTAATATGGTGGAAGGTGCAAAAACAGACATTCTAAGAAATGCTGCAGACTAAATAAAAATGAATGAGAGCTATAACTTGTAGTCATTTGTGATTAAAGGCTGTTTATCTGTTTAATTTAATTTAGAAACAAAGTAGAACATGCTTTTTCTCTATTCCTGATTGGCCCACAGCCTATTTTTGAAACAGCTGCCAGAAAATTACACACACACACTTTAATGAGCATATTTCTGTAACCACAAGGTCAATTTGATCACTTTTGGTCTCATTTTGATTGATTTGAAATCTTGACATTAGCTGTACAAAGTTTGAGTTTGATAAAGTGAAGAACAACAATTCATAATAGGTGGGTAGAATGTGTGTACAATTAGATTTTTAGCAGCGTTAGACAGAAATGTGGCTAAAGCCCTCACACATGAAGTAAGAGTTCCAGTCACTCTTTTGGTTGTAGTTTTAGTTGTTTGGAGAACATAATAAAGATTCTGCAGTGTCTTTAGAGGTACAGCTTGACAATATTTATTGATATTTGGGACATGAATTTTGCTGCTAAACTTCAAAGTCATTAATTGGCAAATTGTCAGGTACGTGGCAAGATGTATTGGCCCGACATTTTGCCAAGACCCCGACATTGTCGAGCCAAAGGCAAAATGTGGGGTCAATGGCCATACATCTTGCCAATAACCCCTTAAAATGGCACTGGAGGCCAGGTGGAAATGTCCGGCGGGCCAGATGTGGCCCGCGGGCCGCCATTTGTGGTTCACTGCCCTATACTATCTAAACAAATGTTTTCTTTTTGTAAAGAAATAAGAGTTAGTTCATAGGTTTAATCCACAATGTTTTAGATGCAACGCTTAATAAAACCACACAGTCTCCACAGGAGCACCATGAGCTTGACCCACAGGCCCATCACTAAGTCTCAGAAGGAAACATTCAGCAACAGCAAAACACCTACACTGGAAAGGAAACCTTGTTCGTTATGAAACATTGTAGATAACTGAAAATCCTGTTCCAAACGTTTGAATTTTATATTTTGTTCTTCTGATGGTAAAATATTTGAAAACACTGCTTTTCCTTGCAAGGTCTGTGACAAAACAAATATCAAAACACAGTTTAACCCATAATCATGTTTAAATAGGAGTGTCAAATTCCTGAACTGTTCATGTAATTAGAAGCATTTAATGCAAGAGTCTTTTACTCAGTGTGTACTTATGGTGGCATGTTGTGTTTTTCAGCTAAGGCATTCAGACACCATCCATAATTTCTTTACATGCATAAACATATGCAAATACACAACAAGGATCTTGTTATAATATTTACTTTGATGCTTTCTTTCATAACCACAAGTTTACCCTGGATTTCAGAGATAGACGGAGTCACTAAGAGTTTAAAGAAAGACGTGTTTGCCTTGGTTTCTAAGTGTTGTTTGTATAGCGTATACCAAATGTTATCATGTGCATGATGCTACATGCAGGCTTGTGGTTTAGTGTAGTGTATTTCTTCATAACTATTAATTGAGGTGATTGAATATTTTAAAGTGTCTGATGACCAACTCATTGGAAATATGACTTTGGAAAACACATTTGTAATAGTTACCATGTGTTATTGATGCCATTTTGAACACAGATTAATAATCTGAGCAGAAAACTCTCCTGACATTCCAAACAAACATAATATTGGTGATTTTTGGAGGCTAAATCACTAAAAACTATCACACTGTGTAAAATTCAGCAACAAAAACACAGAACGGAGGAATACTTGAATTTAGTGTGTTTGTTTTTGTTTATAGGTTTCATTTTGTCGCTAGCGCACCTGCTACTGCATCTGTTCCTGCTAACATTTGGAAGAATATTCAAAGATACTTTTGACATGTTAAAAGTCTTTTGTAAATAAATACTTAACTTAGTGGCAAATGAAAGTTTATTTAGTTTTATCAGTAAGCTAAAACAACAGGTGGTACAAAGCACTGTTCAAGTGAAAACATTAGCTTTTCATATTTTTTTGTCACTTGTGTGTGTGTGTGTGTGTGTGTGTGTGTGTGTGTGTGTGTGTGTGTGTGTGTGTGTGTGTGTGTGTGTGTGTCTTTACTTGTGCAATGACGTTTTTGAGTTGAAGTTTAATAGTATCTGCTTCAGTCATAGAAGACTAAACTTGTACCTAATTCAACAAAGACATAATAAAGTTTATTCCTAAAGCTTCATCTGCACAGGGCTCCTCTACCATTCCCTTTAGACCGTGCACGTGCCCACCTTTGAATCCATACATATTTCTTCACATTGTGTCACTTGTGCATAGGGGTGCACCAATAGATCGGCCGACGGATCTATCAGCCCCGATCGCAGGTTTTTGTCAAGATCGGTGATCGGCCAAAAACTACAATCGGTGCACCCCTAGTTAATGTTAAAGGGATATTCCACCCAAAATTGAAATTTTGTCTGTTGACATATTTCCCAGTAGTACCTGCCATTCACTTCCATTGTTTATGCTAAGCTAAACTAAACAGACAAACTGCTGCCAGATCAGGAGAATTACTGCGCTGGTTACAAAATGCTTTTTCCCACTTATCTAACTGTGGGAAATATGTCAACAGACAAAATTTCAATTTTGGGTGGAATATCCCTTTAAAGCAAATCATTGCTATAGAATAATTTTTTGTGTCAAAACAGGTACAAAAGTTTTGTTTTCAAAATTAGAAAAATGAAAGTCTAAAGGATCAAATATGATTTTGTAGTTCAAACCTCATGTCCAGTTGAAACTGGTATTGTTTTATGAGTATTCATATTGGTTTTCTCACTAAAAGGGAACTGAAACATTGATGTAATCTGTTAGATAAAATCAGTATCGGCAAGTCAGGTTTTTCTCAAGATCGGTGATCGGCCAAAAACAGTCATATTCCATCAGTTTGCTCATCTATTTTTAATGAACCATAATGTAGTATAGCAAAATGTTTATCTCATTGTCCTCAGACCACAGATGCACAACCCTAGTGCAGATAGTTTTCTAAACGGAGATGACAAATTTCCCCAACCTCGTTCTTTCCTACATTCGGCTCGTAGAATTCTGTTCGCTGAGACAAACATGGTATGTTGTGGTTCAGTCTTTAAAGGTGCAATAAACTAATCTGTCAGATAGATACGGGGAACAAATAGGTCAGTTGCTGCTGCTGTGGTCTGCAATGCAGCAGTACATGTTGGGCAAAGATGAAGCTACAGGAAAGATATGCTACATGCACCATAAGCCGTCCGAGCATTAAATGGTCTTCATATGTAGGAAAACCATTTGAGAAAGAATAGTTTAAAGTTTACAAAAAATATATAATTATGGTTAAAAACTAAAAAAATTGATTTACTGTCTGCATGACACATAGCATGACTTAAATTATTTTTGTTTTTTGAATTTATCCAATAGTTATTGAAAAAGTGCATTAATGGTTGAGTTTTACAAATGGATTTTTCACCCCCTGGGTAGTGTGTAATGAGAGTTACTGGGCATGAAAGAAAACCAATCTTTCAGCACTTTAAAAAGTTACATGAGGTAAGCAGTCAGGTTGCTTTTCAGGAAAATTTTATTTATTTATTTTGCTCAAGACCAGAATCCACTCTCCTCAAGGTTTCGCAAGGCGAACGAATCGATAGAAGTTGGGATAGTTTTGATTTCTGCAGTGCGGTCGTACCAAGGCCTCATTGACTGAATTCTTGATAAGTTTTGTTAAAAAAATGTTACACTAAAGTTACTCATTTGGCACTTCGTTGACCATTGAAACACCACGTTTATAAGAATGGCTCATGTCACTTTTTCTGTTTGCGGTTCGGTAAGCTTAATTGCTTCTTTTGCCACCTCACCCAGTTTATCATGACTCTTTAACAAATCCTAAATATGACATCTCAGCAGACTACTCTGCACCTATTGCTCACTGCTAGAGGCAAAAAGTACAACAGATGTTGAATAAATGGAATAATTTCAGAAGGTGCTAAGAAATGACAAATGACCCCTTATGTTCACCTGGTCGGGGTTGGTAGATTTGAAATCAGCAAAATAATCTTGACAAAATTATTTAAAGACACAATATGTAAGTAAATCTAATGTTTCAATCATGTTGGAAGGAAGGTTAGAATGAAAGAGATTTCCTTCTCAGCCGGCTGAGGGGTTGTCAGTTTCCCACCTTTCAAAAAAGCTAAAGAGGGACAAGTCTGTGCTGAGCTGGCGCTGCAGTGTCAGTATTTGTAATCCGACACCAGCCAGCAAAACGCAGCAGTGTTTTGTGAAGATCCTAAGCCAGTAACAGGAGCGACCCAGAAGTCATTTCTTGTACCCCTAAGGGCCGGAATATACTTGCTTTTTAACCTTGCGTTGGTGCAGGCAGCAGACTGCGTCTTTGTTCATATACTTGCTGCTACGCGGCGCTGCACTGCATGTAGTACTGGAATGTTCCACTAGGGGGAAAACTAGAGAACTCAGACTGGATAGAGAGCTGGATTTGTGGGTACCATAGACATGAATACGTAGACGCCCCATTGGGTGCTGGAGAGCGTAACAGCGTTGACGCCATATTGGATGGGTCTCCTCACTCTCCAAAGTCAATGCAGAGTGAGCAACTATGCCCATTTTTGTGCAGCCTACAGATGCAACAACCGGCGTACTATTGAAAACAGATCATGGGGGATTACATTTGACTTTTATAGCCTACCTGATGGGATTTTAATAAAATTTTTTTTTTCATTTATTTTGTTTAATTATATTTGTATTTTAATTATTATGCCATACCATGTGTCTGAATTAGTGAAAAAGCTTGATAAAATGTGTTTTTAGCTGGGTAAGCACCTTCCTCAGTACAAATTAATGCACTGGGTGCGAATGGAGACCCATTTAAGATGGCGGCCGGCCACTACGGCAGCTCCAATAGGCAGCGCCAGTCCACGAGGCATCTACGTATATATGTCTGTGGTGGGTACAACCAAAACAAACATGGTGTCAATAAAAGAGATCACTCACTGGTTATTTTTGAGATCACGACAGAAAAAAAAGACAGCAGCGTTATTTTAGATGGTGTGAAAGAGCTCTAAACTAGGGACGGAGTCACCATGGTGAGTGTGTCTCGCTTGTTTTGTCAACTCCACCTACTGGTTACTCATATATTACAGTGTTCGAACGCGTAATTTTGGGGAATGCGCACAAACGACGCTTCAAATCAACGCAAGTTACGCGTGGCAGCAATTTTAAAAACGTGTACGCATTAATAAACAGCAAGTATATTCCTGCCCTTAGAAGCCACTGCATCTACTGTTTTTGTTTTACTCTAATTTCAGGTAAAGAAGGGTAGAGGTTAACGTTGAGCTAAAAATGCTAACGGTGAATTACAAGCAAATAGTCGGCTCTTAAATATCTCAAGCTACTTTTTCAATTACAAACAACGCAATATTACAGTAAAATGCATTAATCTACTTATCATCTTACTGTGTATGACTCGTCTTTGCTCGTCATCTAGAATATTCTGGTGCTGATTCGTAACTGGCAACAGCCATGAAACCCATGGAATGGGAGTGAGAAAGTGATCGGTGTGTTTAGAAAATGGGCTGCAGTACACACATTTGACCACAGGATGTCCTTACTACATTCTTACATAAGGCACCTTTAATAATTAAGCAAGGGCACTGGGATAAGTCTCTGCTAATGCTACACAATCAATATATAGCCAAGCAGAAGTACAATGACATTATACTCAACTTGTAAATGTCTCCAGTTACCATCAGAAGTCAAACATTCTCTATTACTAAATGTCGAGCGAGCATAACCATTGGGTAGACTGGATTTGTGTCATGTGTGCTCAGCCCACATAAGCAAGTAGCTCGTTAGCAGAGCTAAAACCACAAAAGTCTCTAAACATTGTAGCATCAGAATGCATTAAGGCCTCTCTGAAATTTATTAATTTCCTAAACATTTACGCTGACAATAAAAGTGACCACTGGCCACTTTTATCCCACAACACATGAATGCAGAATGAAGAGCCCTGTGAGGCCGGCACATTAAGCCTTCAGCTGGTTTGTAACTGCAAACCCAGAACCTGCTGACATAAGAGAATTTCATGAGGCATGAACATTTAATACTAGTAAAAACATTGGTTCTACTTAATAAATAATTAAATACATACAAATACACAAAGAGCCAATGTTTTAAGTTTTTGGTTTACATAGACAAATATGTCTGCTCTTCTATCCACTTTAACCACTCAGTGTTTGTACTTAGTCACCTGTCACACACCTTAATACGGTCCACAGAAGGTGAATGCAACTATGTAGAATTATTTAAATTGATGGACTGTAAAATGCTGTAGAATCATACAATCACTTAACAGCCTTGTTTGTCGCGGACACACAGTAGGAGATCTTACTTGAGCTGTCAGAGCTTCCTGAACTTGCATGACAACCAAAATCACTCTCTCTACTTATTTATTTTTTTTGACAGTTATTTTTTTTTCTTCCTTTCTGAGGATCAACTATAAAGCTGCATTGACGTCAGTTGACAGCTTCAGCTGAAGTCATTTGGAATGCATTTTGAGGCACACTCCAGTCGACGGCAAGAAAATAAATAAATACATTAAACAAAACTACTCAAATAATCAACAGAGGCTGTACTGCTCTACCTGTTCTTTGGAGAACAATAAAGAAGACTCTGACGGTACATATGACAACCTGTGACCAAAGAAAACTTTACAATCTGACTCTTCAAATGAAGATAAAAAACTTTGATTGACACAGTCAAAAATTCCTGTTTCTGACATTTTAAGGAAGAAAAATGATCACTTGAAATCTGTTGGTTTTCTCAATATGGTCAAATCCGTCAACTGACTTCAACTCATTATGGTGAAAATCGCCAGAAAAGATTGCCCAAAAAAAGCAATTTTGCTAAAAGGCTTAGCTAATGCTTAAAAGTTACTTTAAAGTGACAATGTGTAGTTTTTACCATTAATCTATGAAAATATCCATCGAAATGTTTTTGAAAATAAATAAAATAATGTCCAGTTTTTAAAAATATTGGTGACTTTGTAACATATAACCATAAAAATACATAGGGAGTGATTCTAAGTATCTGGGATGGACGCCATATTAGATGCAATGTTTGCTTCTACATGAGCCAGCTCAGGGTCCTGCGCCTGCTGATAACATCACACTAGATGATTAGCTGAACGTACAACTTACGGAAGTTACGTTACCACGTTCGAAAACATTTAGGCGGTGAAAAACATGAATTTAATAACAAAACAGCTAAACTCTTTCCAAAACCTATGTGAAAGAACCTGGTTGAAGTAGACCAGTTTAAAAAGCATCAACTCTTTTACAAGTGTCACCAAGGACAAGTTTCTTTATATTCAACAAACCACACGGTTCAGCAGAAAGGTCCACATTAATTGTGTTAAAGAATTATTTATTTTTTCCAATGTACATATTGCATTCTTATGCATTTTTTTTCTATTCAACCAAGAATGGCTGACAAAATGATAACAAAACAACTGCATTCCAGTCTTGCAAATGGCATTTTTGGACAAACTTTACAATATTTGTAATACATAAATACTGATTAATCCACTTTGAATGGATTAAAGCTGAAATACAGTAATAATCAACCAGCTCAACAGATTATTATTTTTTGATTCATACATAACTACATCCAGTGGAATAGAACTGTAGCAGCTGTCAGGATTGTTTAGCAAGGAACCATGTTGAAAACCATAATGCAAGGAATGTCTCCTGCAGCCGGAGAATTCAGTCAACACACACACACGCATGCACACACACTTAGAACACTGATGCATATGGTGTTGATAGTCAAACTAAATTCTTCTTTTATTGCTGATGAAGAGTAAATGTTGATCCTGAAAACAGCCTTGTATAATTTCTGTAAATATGCCAGCATGTTGTGAATCTTTGCAGCTCATCTAAATTACATGCAGAAAGTATTTTTTGCACATTTTATGAACACGGGAGAGGTGCAAAGAGATTTCACAGCTCTGCCATCCATAAAGGAAAAGACGAGAAAAATAAAAAGTGTGTAAAACGCAAAAGTAAACACCTGGCATAGAATTAAAGAGGATTAAAGAGAAAGAAGTGATGCAGGGTTCTGATCTCCTTTGCTTTTTTCCATAGACGTTAAAGTCAGCAGACCTGACGTTTCAACATGATCACGCTTAAATGTAATCCTATTCTGCTCCTCAATGTTGTTGTAATTGAATAACAGTGTTCCCTGAAGCCTACTAAACACAGCGCGTTGTGTTTGGCCAGTCGAGGATTTTCATTGTTGCATCGTCCTCCTATTGGTTAATGGGCCTTAAAGAACCTTTGGAGTTATAGCCCTTGTGAATAGTATAAAGTTTCCAAGTACCTTAAACTGTTCCTGCATTCCTGGGCTGGTTGCTATGGTGACGGGGCCTTTCAAAGAGCTCATGCGGGGAAGATAGCTTTGGTGTAATAAATTGGGTTATTGTTTGCTGTTAGATCCAAGCTCCATTAATATTGTTTGCCCCTAGTATTAACGCTACCTCGCAGCAAGTGTTACCATCCTGCTATTATTGCATTTACTCTGCCTCGCAAGCAGCAATCCTGTAGTTCCATGCTCATGTTTAGAAAAAGCAGATAATCTAATCAGAATGCAGTCTGCGAGGATTTATCCGTTTTGGCGGCTCAAGGTGAGAGCTGGCACAGTGTGGCTATTTGAGGAAAATTACATCTTTAAAAAGTTCAACCGCTTCCCCAGAGGATGGCACTTGAAACAAATGGACTCGAAAACATTACTTCAAAGCTGTAAGAGAAGAAAATGTTGCATTAATACCTAGAAAACAATAAGTTTTCACGTCTAGAGTAAACCAAGATATTTTTGCACGTTTACTCTAATTACATTTGGAAAATCGAGGGTTCCCAGCTCCACGTCCTACATCAAGCATGGGGGCTACCATCAAACGGGCTCATCGGTACATTTGATCCTGTTTTCTTTTTGATACCGGGGGTTGAATAACACAATTCTACACTCTAGAATTTCTGTTTTAAGATAAAAGAGTCCAATTGAAAGGGATTGCCTTTACTCCATAGCCCTGATGGCATGGCTTAAAGGTCTGTTTCAAAACAAAACAATTTCCTCTTAAAATAGGTCACTCAAGCAGAGGGTGCCTATATTATATTCAAGGATTACCAACGAAAAGATATTCACTAAATTTCAATACTGAACTAGGTCATGACAACATTCGCCAGGATTAGGAAAATCCATATGAAATAAAAATGATTGTGTGATATTTTTCATCTGTTTTGAGATAATCATCTTTATTTTGGGGTATTCATACTTCTAATTTACTGCACAAAGAAGAAATAGAGAACGATAAATCAAGTGAATGACAATTGTGTTGGTGCACAAGCTTTGAAAATCATAAATTCCACACACCTCATCCCTTAAGACATCCTTGCCAGCACATTAGCTAAAATATTTGATTTATTTCTCGGAAAATTTGTCAATATTATGAGGATGAGTCTTAGGAGGATTCACCACTGAACTCCTATTATAAATACAGTTGCTTTCTGGTTTTTGTTCCATTTTGTTCTGCCTCTCTTCTCCCAAACACCCATGTCATTAGATTTAATTCAAACGAGCCATCTGCCAAGTTTTTTTTTCTTTTTACTCACTAACTAAATAATATTTCAGTTGTAGGAGAAATAAATACATTAATAACATTGTGAACGCTAACTCTTTCCACCCACACAAGTACATAGCCTCAAGGACCAAAAGTGGGCATGAATCAAAATCCCTGATGTATAATCCTTCGAATAGAAATTTCACTTCAAAGTCTTATTTCATCCATCCAAGACTCATACGCTCATGTCTGCACCAACACAGTCAGGCCCCTCAGGTACCAGTTTTAGGGTCAATGTGCTGATAAAACCAGCTAATGATGCCTTCAAAGACCACTAGGTCTGTGGAGGCTGACCACAGGAGATTCGAGTTTTTATTTCAATATTTATAAATATATATGAGAGTATTTATTTATTAATTTAACCCCCCGCACCTTAGCTTAATTCTTTACCCTTTCCATTTAATATTCATCAGTGAAGTCTGTTCGAGCTGTGAGTTGATTTTGTTTTTTCGGCTCTCAGGAGCCTCTGATCACTCCAGGATCACTAACCGATGCGCGCTTGTTTGTGTTGGTGAACGCAAGCGTTAATGTGACTGTTGCGATGAAAGCGGAGCGGGATTTAGAGAACAAAAACTTTTGTTAATAAAAAACAACTAGGAAAAAACACAAAAAGACGTTTTAACAACACGGAAACATTGGGAAAATGCGATTAATAACTCAAAGGTACTTTACAAAACCTAGATTCAGTAAACCATATATGTGCACCAAATGATCATTATAACCATACAGACCTGCAACAGTCACTTCATAATTCATAATCTTTTTTGATGCATCCTTTTTTTTCACTTGCTTTATGTTTGCACCAGTCTGCTGAAGCAAATTCCTAGTAATGTGAGACTCACTTACTTGGCAATAAAAGACGATTCTGATTCTGAAGAAGGTTGCGGTAGTTCACCTGCACTGCAATATTTTGGTTTTTACAAATCTGACAAAAAAGACGCAATGGTTAATTAAAAAATTTGCAGAGAGTCAATTAAAAATCCATTCTGGTAACAAAAGCAACTTTATAATAAAGTAATGACATCAAATGGCCACTACATTTCTTCATCAATTATCAGTAATTATTGATATCAATCAATATGTACTTCTTTTTAACAATATGTTTTTTTTATATATGTCGTCTAGCCCTAATACACACACACACACATACTTGTATTTATATGCTTACAGGTCCTTCTCAAAAAATTAGCATATTGTGATAAAGTTCATTATTTTCTGTAATGTACTGATAAACATTAGACTTTCATATATTTTAGATTCATTACACACAACTGAAGTATGTGGACCCTCCATTAACTTCCATTCATTTTTTTTTTTTCATTTTTGTGACTGTATTATGCCTAACCCTAACCCATACCCTAACCCTAACCTAACCATAACCAATGCTGTTCTATTCCTAACTCTAACCTAAACAAAGGTTAATTCACAACATACCTCTAAAACCACGTTTTAGGGTATTTTGTCAATGTGTGGACCAGCCAAATGTCCCCACAATGTGAAAATGTCCACACACTACAGGTTAAGAGTTACAATTTGTCCACATAAGCCTATAAATACAAGTACACACACACACACACACAAAGAGAGAGAGAAAGAGCGTGACACCCCAATAGAGCGAGAATCCTCTCATAGAAAGATGAAGTCTAGATCAGAAACAAAACTATGTGCTAACATTTTGTACCTATCTTGATTGTTCTCTGATATTCCACTCTAGCAGTTCTAAAAGAATAAATATCTTTAGTCATCAGTTTTTGAGCAATTTATGTTTTGAGTGAGCATCCTAAACTCTAAAGAAAAGGAGGTGCTGCAGCAGTGAGACTAGGATTCTGCTTTACTTCCGAGCTGCTTTTAATTCAGCCATCCGTTTATTTACACTCTCTTTTGGGTTTGATGATGGATTTCCGTGATAAACTGTATTTCCCAAGTTGCACAGCATGTCGCTCTTGTGGAGTGACACAGAGTTTAAAGGTGCTAAAGTGTCTGACAATAGAAAATCATTTGAGGGGGATGACTGGGCACCGAGGAGAGGGAACGAGGCAGGAGGAGATAATGTGCTCACGCAGCTAAAAAGAAAAAACACGTTCACAAGAAGAGGTTGTTTTTTCCAGTTTTCTCCTGTGAAATGGTGGGCTAGATAGTTGTGCAGAGGCTAACCTGTCTTTTAAGTGCTATCTCTGTTCCAGACTTTGAAGCACATTTAAATATGCAGGCATAGAGAAAAGATATACAGAAACATCTAAAGAAAGAGGCAACTTAGTGCCAGACACATTGATTTTTAAGAGCTCAATAAAAAGAGCTCTTCACAAATATCTTCATCAGGACGATTGCAGCTCCTATTCGTCCCTTTAAACTGTAAAGTGATCTGAATTATTCAGTTTAGATCAGGTTTAACCTCGGTGCCAGCCTCCCTATATATCCAAGGTGTCGCCAATCCATAATGACACACTTTCCTGCGTTTGTTGCATTTAGCTGTGTTTCTACCGCGGTAACTAAATACTTTGGTCCAATCCTGAACCACTTAATGAGACCAGAGACTAAACAAATTATTTTTTGCCGTTACTATCAAGGTACAATTACATTCTTAAGCATTAATAGAAGCACAAATTTAGAACAATCCCATAAGGTTTCAAATGATCACATTTCTTGTGACTGCAGATGAAGCGCCGTTGCTCTTTTTGTTTTTTTCCCCACACTGATCAGTTTTAAATTAAATATGAGAAAAAAGCACTAAATATAAAAACAATTAATAATCCCAGCTGTAAATGGCCCAGATCCCGTGTTGCATCTTAATAGTGAGATGAACATATTTGTTTTCCACGTTGTACCGCTGTACTGAGCATTCTGTTGTGACGACAAACTGATGTTAGAAAAACAAAAAGTGCATAAAGGTGAAAAATAAGGTCAAACAGGGATATTTCCCTAAAGAGAAACCTTCCAATTCATTATTTCTTCTTTCTACAGCTCCAATTAACAGCTTAGCTACCAATTAGTAAAATCAAACCTTCCCTGACAAATGCCCATGGGGTTATGTGTGTTAAGAACAAATACTTACTGCTAAAAAAACAGAAAAGTTACCCAGAATCGGCAGAGTCCTGAATAATTGGGGCAAAGAAGTTAAATATTTTTACATTTTTCTTCTCTTTTTTTCTTAATTTTGAACATCTGATTGTCTCTTAGTAGAACCAAAGGAGTATAATTATCAGGTACGTTTAGGTTTTAATTTTTAGAACCTTTATTTTCTTGACGTTTTCATTCCAGTGCACAAGCATGTTTTGACAAGCAATAAATTCCATTCAGCTAAAACAGTGCTGTCAAAAAGGCTTGCCTGCTTGTATCGATTTATTTTGAAGTATGACAAAAAAATCTAAATGTTCCAGATCATTAACTAATTTAAAATCAAGATACAGATAACCAAAGTGCTGTTTTTTAAAGCCCATAAGAAGAAAAGCTGTCCAAACCAACCTGGCCCTTAATAAAAAGGTATTTCCTCCAACCTGCTGCAGTAGGAAAGCGGAGTTCAGTTTCACGAGCTACACCCAAACCTGATTACAGCCAGATCTGTAGAGTTAGGGAATCACTTCATAAAGTAGGCTAAAAGATCTCAAAAAGCAACATAGCATGCGTCATTAAAAATAAATCCAAGAACAAAAGACCCAGAGACAATAGTTCATTTCTGCAAGTCCCACATAAGCCTCTTTTATAAAATAATGCCGCCAATTTGCCGCAACGCCGTGGCGGCATCTGGGAGCCTAAGGTCATTTATAAGAGCTCAGACCGTGGCGGTAATGTGGCGCAGTCGCATCCTTTTTATAAAAGATTACGCGATGACGGCATAAAGGAGGTATGGGGGCGGTCTCTGCTCTGTCAGAGACTTCCGTTTATCTTGGACATAACTTGCTTTTTATTGCGATCAAAGCCTAGCTCGTTAAGTTTTTTTTTCACAAGCAGCTACAGGTGTGTGTTCTCCACAGTCCCTGTGTACTAGTGGTGTGCGAGTCATGAACGAATCGTTCAATACTCGAGAATCACTTTACTGACTCACGAATCACGAGTCACAATCCCAACTGACTCATTTACTGACTCGTCCCTGTTACTGTTAGCTAACTAATTTCATTAGTAGAGATATATCTAGCTTATCATTAAAATTGTGGAAAAAAATAACAGCCAGTTTCTTAATAAAAGCATTTTCTTACCTGCTCTGGCCTGGAAGCTCATTAGTTCCCAGTAGCATCGGTCTGCTAACAGCACGTTCGAATCACTCACGACTCACCCCCTCCCTTCCTGAAAGCTAGCTTAAAATGTCCGGTGCTAAATCGTTTGGGAGTAGCACTCACTACTCCCAACCGGGTTTCAGCTCATAGGAGTCCCCCAGTGGAAGCTCGTGTAATTACATACGAATCACTAACCCCTAACCCGGCTCAGCTCATGAGTCATGACTCACGATGCTCGTGGTACGGATCACTCACTACTCCCACCCGGGTTTCAGCTCATAGGAGTCCCCCAGTGGAAGCTCGCGGTACTACAAGCTCACTCACCTCTCCCACCTGGCTGTCAGCTGCAGAAACTCAGGCTGTTACAGGGGAAGAGTCGCTCCTTCACATGAGCTCAACTTTGATAGTGTGACTGACGCCATATTCAGTCTACACATTTTTCTTTTTGCAAAGATAATAAGCAGACTAAAGAAAAAATATAATATTTCAGTTCCACCACTATTTTAAAAAATGAATTTCAGTGTATAAAATTGATAGTTTTTTTTCAATCACTCATCTTAGCAGTAGGATTTACATAGAAAGAGGAGCAAATTGACTCATTCAAACTCAATTCAGTAAAAAGAAACGAGTTTACCATCACTACTGTGAACTGTCAGATGATATGAGCTGCAGATCTAACGGAGAGAAGCTCTCGGCGCGCTGGTTCTGTAGTTAGTAGTTAAGTTCCCGAGCGCGGCCACAGCTGCAGCTCACCGCTCCCCACCATGGGGATGGGTCAAATGCAGAGATGTAGTTTCACCAGTGTGTGATGATGACATGGGACTTTAACTTTAAATTAAGTTTGAGTGAAAATGTAGATTTTTTTTTTTTTTGCACTCTGGGCAACTGACTCAGTGACTCAAATGACTCGAAAACCCGATTCATTTTGGTGAGTGACTCATTCAAACTCGATTCAGTAAAAAGAATCGAGTTTACCATCACTACTGTGAAGTGTCAGATGATATGAGCTGCAGATCTAACGGAGAGAAGCTCTCGGCGCGCTGCATCGCTCAGTTTGCCATCTCAGCTGGTTTTATTTACAAAACAAAACTTATGCCCATGTTTACTTTCATTTTCAATATAGTTCCCGGCCGGGATTAATTCATCACGTGATCATGACACCACCCTCTGTTGTGCCAAGGCCTAATGTGCGTTTATAAGACAGGTGAAGCCGCAATATTACCGAAATATTACTACCAAGCGTGGCAGCACGAATGTCGCAAAATTCCCGCAATGTCTTGCCGCCGTGGCGCGTTCATAAGACACACCGTTGCGGTAATATTACGCTGATTTGCCGGCATAATGTGTCTTATAAAAAGGGCTTTGGTCAAGAGTTTGTTTTTTTTACAACAATAACCCCTCCATCCACCAGACGCGAAAGCGTTGTGAAACGGCCGTAAAACGACCGTAAAACGTACTTCGCAGCAACTAGCCGCCATTATAGTGGACGGGTTCATTTCCACCAACTGCAAAGTGTCACGTTTTGGATGCGTTCCAAAAGCACAGACGCGTTGCTTACGTTTCGAGTCTATTTCCTGTGAAACCTCTGTAGCCGAGGTTAACGATACAGAAAATAAACCACAGACATTTTTGGATACATGCAGCCGTCTTTCTTCTTGCTTATTGTGTGAACTTCCGAAATCATGCCTGGTGTTGCAATTCTCCCGTGATTTTGTGACCTTGGAGGACCCACTGCGTGCAACGCTTTTGCTCCCGTTTCATGTCTGAAACGCTCCCAGTTGGAAGGGAGCTTGCGGGTAAAATGCCTTTATTACGCATGTGGTGCAAAAGGAGCGGTAAGAAAAAGAAATGGCAAATATGGTCAAGACCAAAACCTCTGCTGATCAAAGCTAACAAAACAAATCCTCTAGATGATTCCAAGACTTTTGGGAAAATGTTCTGTGAAGTATTTGTTTTTCTACAACTAAGTGTGTTTTAGACAAAGAAAATTAACAGTCAAACAAGGTGGTGTGATGGTCCGGGGAAGCTTTGGCAGGACCTGAACTACTTTAATGTAATTGACGAAACCAAGATTTCTACTCCCAACCAGAAATTCTCTATGGAAAATGTTCGACATTTGAGCTTTAACCAGCCATGTGTGCTGGAAAACACGGGCGGCTGAAGAAAAATTGGAAAGAAGAGTGGGACACAATTCCTTAACAGCAATGTGAAGACTCATTACCAGTTATCACAAATGCCTGACTGCAGTTGTTGCATCCCAGCATGTTACAACCAGTTATTACGTTTAGGAGGCGATTACTTTTTTTCATAGGGTCAAATTCAGCTGGAGCTTTTTTCTGTTAATTAAAAAACACACATGTCAAAATCTGCATTTTACATTTACTCAAGTTTTCTTTCTCTGATATTGAAAATTGTTTTCTGATCTTAAACATTTCAGTGTTTCAAAACAAAAATCTGTAAGAAGGCAAATACTTTTTTCTCAGCGTCGGATATGGACCCTTTTTTTTATTACTTGGATTTTTTTCTTCCACAGATTTTCCCAGCTTCATCTCCACTTAAGTATCCTCTTAGGATAATGAGGTGTGCAGCTGTAATTGGAGGGTGCAGTTGTAAGATATAGCAGGAGTATCAATCTGAACCTACAGGCCATGCCCAAAGTGAACATGTTTATTAGTATGCCAGGAATAACAAATGACTTAGCATGCTTTACTCTTTAATAATCTGTATACACCTGCAAGACAACAGTAGCAGAGATACCATGCCGAGTACTCTGTAAAATCCATTTTTTAAAAGCATGGACAATGTGGTGTAAAAAGAAGTCCTTGAGGCACGGATAAACTTCACAGCTCTACGTTTCATAGCGAGATGGCAGATGGACACTTTATAAGAGTTTTCATTTAAAAAGAGGTTGATTCAGGAGCAGTAAAGTCTTATTTCAGGACTTTTATTACTTGTACTTGTGAATAATTGTTAGTGTGTAAATGTGTTTCGAAATGTGCAGCTGTGAACCTTCAATGGTTACTTTCATTCTCTCCTCGGTCCGTAGATGAAAGTTTCTAAGAAGACCGTCATCATGCCATTCACATAAAAAAGGTCACATGGTTTGATCGATTAATAAACCTTATTATATTTCTAAGTCATTGATTTTCAAGGGTGAACATTTTCAAGTTTATTTCTATCAGTTTTTGACAGAATAAAGAAAAAAATAAATAATGTCCAACCTTGGTTTCTTTCTGAAGTATTCTAAGAAATTCTATTTCTGACTAAAAGTTATTATCTTTGAACTCTGGCACAGCTATATGTTCCTTATTTATACGTAGAAATGAAAAAGAGTGTTCTTAAGCAATGTGGAAGAACTGAACTTTTCATTTTAAAAATAGATTTCTAATTTTAGGATTAAGCCGTATATAACTTAATATGAGGGATGTGTATTGGTAAAATTCTGGCGATTCGATACGTATCACGATACAGGGGAAACGATACGATATATCGCGATACATTCAGCTAGACGATATTAGCGACTTTTTAGACTGAATTTATTGTAGGAAAATTCAATAAACAGTCCAAACTGATACGTAACATGTTTAACATGAGGTATCTGAACTATAATAGAGGGATTTACATTTCAGTGGTGGAAACAAAACCCATTGAACACTGCCGCCAACTAGCGGTTGGTGTTTGAATTGCACCAAAAAAAAAGAAAATACACAAAGGTTTGCATGTAAATTCTTCCCAAAATTTGATACACTGCTTTTGAATATCGATATAATATTGCAGGGAAAAACGTCACGATATATTGCTATATCGATATTTTCTTACATCCCTACTTAATAACATACAGAATCAACACATTGTCAGTTACACTTTAACTTGTTTAAAACAGACCAACTCTTCTGTTTTTCACATGAGGACTAGAAAATCTGAGCCCTAACTCTGTCCCTACTCATTTTTTATATTAAAAATATGTTAATTAATGAACAGAATGCATCAAAGTCCACTATAACAAGAGGGTGCAGACTGCAGCACAAATGAGGACAAGCTTCTAGCGAAAGGCTGTGGAATAAGGACGACAAGGAGCATTATTTTCTGCTCTGAGTAATGGATCTAAAAATAATAATAGAATATCTACAGTGTATGCAACTGCCTCCTAGAGAGCAAATGATGGTGCACATAGATGCTCCAGGTTGAATCCATTTTAGTTGTGACCATTGTGTCCAAAGTGACACTGACTGGACTGTGAAGAAACTCAAATCAAAGGTAATATAAATGATACACATGCAGTGCAAAATATAGGGTCATGTCCTTGTTTTGTCTTTGTGTGTACTGGTGGTCGAACATATTTTTTCCTCTCTCCTTTTGAGATAATTTTTTTTGTTTAGAATATTTATAGTCAAATTCAAGATTAGTGAACTATTGAATCCAATTCCACGGGGAGCCAAAGTCACGCCCATGAATGATTTAAAAATATGAAAAAGTTGCATAGTATTAGCCTAGTGAACTAGACCATGGGCGATGGTGGCAGAGGAGTTAAGTGGCTGCCTTGCAATCGGAAGGTCGCAGGTTCACGACCCGTTGTGTCCTTGGGCAAGACACTTAACCTGCCTTGCCTGCTGGTGGTGGTCGGAGGGACTGGCGGCGCCAGTGTACGGCAGGCCCCGCCTCTGTCAGTGCGTCCCAGGGCAGCTGTGGCTACAATGTAGCTCATCCCCACCAGTGTTTGAATGGGTGGATGACTGATTGTGTTGTGAAGCGCCTTGGGGGGTTGTAGAACCCTAAGAAGGTGCTATACAAATACAGGCCATTTACCATTTAGACCAAATTCTTGCCTTGCAAAGTTTGGTCTAGGCACGCTTCATTTTAACCCTCACAGCCCGATCTACTGCTGTGGCTTTCCAATCACAGCTCTCTATAGTTTTTGGTTGGGCCAATCACAGTGCTCTTATCAGCGGGAGTAGCCGATGACGTCAGAGCTGCGAAAGTGAACACAAACAACATGGCGGCAGCTCAGGAACCACATTCGTTTGAAATGGCTTTGTCATCAACATTGAAATATTTAGACTCCAACGTGCGTAAGTCTGTCAGATATACTTAGCGGCTTCTTATTTTTAACAAACAAAGTAGTGCAATGTCCCAGTACACCTGATATTCACATGTTTTTATACAAAAACGACAGAAATCATTGATGTTAGACGCCATTGCTGCCTCCCTCTTTTCCGTCACTGTGATTACGTCACGTTGTTCGTCACTCTGATTGGTCCTAGCGCTATCCATTTGCGTGCTGACAGTTTGAAAGACAACCGTAGATCCCGCCTCACGACTGAGAGCCATCAATGGGTCGTGGCCAGACTATATATTCACATATATAGGATGGCTTGTCAGGCTAGCATAGTATGGCTTTAAAGGAATAAATCCTGGAAGCACTGACAGATAAAGATTGGTGATCATTAGGGGAGTAATTGCGATCCTACTTTGCAAACTATTGTCTATTTTAAAAGAGCATGTTATGTAGGTATGTATAGAAACCATTACCTTTTCCGTGCTTTCTTTCTCATACATTAGAATTATAAAGAGTCTCTGCAGGAGTCACAGATTTATGTTACAGTTGTTATAAATAAATGGACTTCTTGAGATTTTTTTGTATGTTTTTGCGCTTTAGTAAAAAATGTAAAAAAAAATGTTAGCAAAACACACAAATGACTACACTTGTGACTTTTACAAATATTGGATTTTAAAGATGACATCCCTTTTCTTCAGTGAAGGCTAGGCTTTTAATGTTAAAGGAAACAGAATTTGCAGCTTGTGGAATTCCTAAGCTAACGCTAAATATGTATTTTATTGTCCATCCCCGTGTTGCATTCATAGAAGTGAATTTGTATCCAAGAACTTAGCCCTCTCACTAATGTTCCTCCTTGTCAGAGACAAAGGAGTTTTAAGACTGGAGGATTTGGCAGCCTCTACCACTTGCAGGCATTATTTCAGCCCATCCATCTAGCTAGGATAATAGAGTGTCCTTGCCTTTCAACGCCTAAAGGAGTGACCAGTTATCACAAGCCACCAGCTCTGTTGTTAATAAAACAGGGGATGGGAAGACCGCGTTGAGGACGAAGGAGGATAAAAAAGTAAGAAGGATACAGAGAAGTGTAAAGGAGAAACAGGTGCATGTTATTCTGACAGACGCCTAGCAAAGGTGAAGTTGATCACAATCAGCAGCCAGTTGCCAAGCTGGCAGGAGTTCTCTTTTAACATCTTAGCTTTGGTTTCTGTGAAGATAATTTTAGCTCCATCGCATCTCTCTGCAGACCGTGGAGAGGGGTGGAGAAGTGAGGAGAGGGGAGATGAGAAGAATCAGAGTGGAGAGGTGGGGCAGGCAGTGTTCGGCTGATCTAGCTAATGGCCAATCTGACCTTCATAGAAAGTCAAATGGTAAGAACAGGAAGTAGTGTGTCACACAAGGCCACTGCAGTTTAATCAAGGCTTTTTCCATTATGCCTGACCTCGCTGAGAGTTTGGGCAAGTAGTTAAAATTTCATTGATTGCTCGGTGTGTGTGAGGACAACTGGAACCATGCAGAGGAGAAGGTGCATTTGGTTCTTGTGTTTGACTCGATTAATAATAAAAAAAAGGTATTTTTAAGATATTAAGAAAGTATTATTTGTCATCATGAGTCAAGCATTGATTTTCAAGAAGCAAAAACGACGAAATAAAGACTAATAATGTTTAGAGGAAATATCGTTTTAGATTTTAGAACAGAGCAGAACTGGTTTCATAAAAAGTGAAGTTGCCCCAGGACTTTCCACCCCCTTTTTTTCCTCCTTTATCACATCTTCCCGCTCTGCAGTCCACAGCACATTTTGCTGCCGCACCTGATTAAGATATAGTCTCAGGCTAAGGCTCACAATGACAACTGCAGCTCTCCTAGGATCACTGTTTAATCTCACCCCTCAACAGTCAGTGTAAAACCCACAGCAGTTCCCCAAACTGAATAAAAAAAGGTCTTGTTGTGGAAAATGACATTTCTGCACATACTGGAGTCAAGAATGCACGCTTTTCTTTCACTAGCTTCTCAGAAAGCAACACGGTTGTTAACAAAGTTGTGTTAAGTTTTTGTCAGAGCCCAAGGAGAGTCTGTGGACTTTTTTTTTTTTTTTGAAATTACAAAACGCTTTGAAAATAAAAATCACGAATTTTAAAGAAGTAGCAGGTGAAAATATGTTTTTTGTGAATCTGCTTGGACAAAGTAAAAAAAAAAGCTGAGTTTTTATGGGACGTGAAAAGAGATGGTAAAACCTTGGGCTGTATTGTGTCTCACTGAGTGGTTTTGTGGCTATTCTGAAAGAATCTCTTACAGGAGGCCTGTTGCCATCTCAACATTGATGCTGACACAGCAGACATAAAAGATGATGAAAGAAGTTCGCTTAAACTTTGTCTCATTGTGGATGTGAAATGATTAAAATTGTCCAAATGCTAAAGATTTTCAAAAAAATGTTAAAAACGATTAAATATCTCAAAGAAAACACTCTAAAAGACGAACGTGTTTGTTGGAAACAGAGTAGAAAAGACATCATCCTGAGATCTTTCAGGATGCTACAAAGAGCTGAAGCCCATTCACTGCTGTGTACTTTAGAAATTGCATCTCACAAAGTGGTATTACTGTAGCATTATTGGATACTCCATTTCTAAACCCCCTAAACTCTCATCTCTAATATCAGTTCATAGCTAAACAGGATTTAGCACTTGAGTGTATTTCAAAAGTCTGAAAATTGTCAGCATTAAATGCAGCAGGCATGTATGACGTTTTGCTAATGCGATTTCCCTGTCCGGTCAATAAGAGTACATTTCAAACAAATACATTTAGCCATTGTGTAAACCTTGTAACTGTACTCAGCGTTACTTCATTTTCAGCCTCTGCAGTGACACATCTCAGAATTGCTTCTGACAACCGGCACCGTCTCTCCTGTGTCTGCTCAGACAGCATCTTTTTGACTGCCTTCTGTTAACGTTGTTCAAATGTTTCTTCAAACTCAGAAATGTTCCTCGTTGCCCTGAACTTGTTGTCTCTTAATTGTTTTTAGTAAAGTTCATTTCAACAAATGTGTCAAAAATAAGATCAGATTGACAAGAAGAAAATGAGAAGAGGATGCCATGAAGCCAGAATGCAATTGAAATTTGGGTAACACTTATTATAAGGGTCCCTTATTTTGTGCATTATTAAAGCAACATTCCGCAACTTTTACACCTTAACATTATGCTTTTTTAAAAAGGTTTTTGCACCATACTATCATCTATTATGTTCATTTTCGTACCTGTGATAGTGTTGGGGGGTCCCACATCTGTTTACCGCACTATACAAGTTTTTGAGCTTGGGTTGTACTGGAAGTACTGACTGGGTGTTGCTTTACGGCACCATATGGCAAGCCAAAGGGATAAAAAAAAGTATGCGTTTTAAACGCGCGTTATGTCCGCCAAAATGCACGTCTTGAACAAGCGTTTTGGCGAACATAATGCGAGTTTAGAACACGCAGTTTTTTTTATCCCTTTGGCTTGCCATAATTGTATAACGTTGACTCGCTGTAGCAGCGGCAGATTCACCAAATAAAGCTAGAAATCCCTTATCAGAGGAATATAGGAAAAGAAAAGGAGAACGTGATAGAGCAAGAGCAAAGACCAGAGTTATTATTGGGCCGTCTTTTCCTTGCTGGAGAGCTCTTTTAGAAAGAAAGGCATGAACTACGGACTCTGACCTAGCCGTGCTGCTAATGGCTAGGTAAGTAATAAATTATTTCACCAGGGTTATTGTGTTTGGTCGGGCATAAAGTTGTTATACAGTCCTGATAAAACTATTTATTCAATGTGTGGAGGTGGAAAAGTTTGTTTTCGTTGTTTTGCCTGACATTAGGAATGTAAACATGCGTCTTATGCCCGAGAGAGAGATTTGATTTTACGACAGTGACGTTACGCAGCAAGCCTTGAGAGGGCAACAAAGAGCATATATACGCAAAGTTAAGGAATGGGGCTTTAAGCATTAATAACATATTAACAACTGCTCCCCCCGGCCCTTTGTTCTAACCATAGACATGAATACATAGACACCCCATTGGACGCTGGTGAGCGTAACAGCATCGCCGCCATATTGGATGGGTCTCCTCACGCTCCAAAGTCAATGCAGAGTGAGCAACTATGCCAGTTTTTGTGCAGCTTATGCAACTGGCGTACTATTGAAAACAGATCACGTGGGATTACTATTGACTTTTCTAGCCTACTTTATGGGATTTAATATTTTCATTTATTTTGTTTAATTATATTCATATTTTAATTATCATGCCTTACCATGTGTCTCATTTTGTGAAAAAGCTTGATAAAATGTGTTTTTTAGTTTGGTAAGCACCTTCCTCAGTAGAAATTAATTCACTGGGGGAAAATGGAGACCCATCTAAGATGGCGGCTGGCCACTATGGCAGCTCCAATAGGCAGCGCCAGTCCACGGGGGGCATCTACGTATTGTCCTCATGGGCTCCCGTACACATGGCGTCTAATATGGCGTCTCCCTGAGACTTAGACCCGCGCCGATGTATTATAGACCCAATTGTTTTGGCTATATGCTACGAAGCCGCCAATATTTTTCAACAACTGGGCATCAATGAATTCATTTTCAACAACACTTTGATGGATATTTCCAGAAAATAATGGAAAAAACTACACATTGGCTCTTTAAGGACACTTAATAGTTAACAATACCATAACCATAATGGCAATGGTGGCAGAGCGGTTAAGTGGTCGCCTTGCAATCGGAAGGTCGCAGGTTCGCGACCCGCTCAGTCTGTCACTGTCGTTGTGTCCTTGGACAAGTCACTTAACCTGCCTTGCCTGCTGGTGGTGGTCGGAGGGACCGGTGGCACCAGCACACGGCAAGCCCCACCTCCATCAGTGCGCCCCAGGGCAGCTGCAGCCACAATGTAGCTCATCCCCACCAGCGTG
This sequence comes from Aphyosemion australe, assembly GCA_006937985.1. Lineage (NCBI taxonomy): Eukaryota > Metazoa > Chordata > Actinopteri > Cyprinodontiformes > Nothobranchiidae > Aphyosemion > Aphyosemion australe. Next base: position 449,674 of record SSNS01000310.1, on the reverse strand, counting down.
TGAATGTGTGTGTGAATGGGTGGATGACTGACTGTGTTGTGAAGTGCCTTGGGGGGTTGTAGAATCCTAAGAAGGTGCTACACAAATACAGGCCGTTTACCAACGTTAATGAAGCGACTCTTTGTTTATTAACGCTTAACAATGCACTAAGTAACATTAATAAAATGACTCTTATTATAAAGTGTTACCAAAATTTTCTTTTTTTTATCAAACTAGGGTCAAACTAAAATGTTCTTTTTTAATGTTACATAATGAATTCATGTAAATAATAAGTGATTTGATGCATTTTAACTCAGTTTTTATCTTAACTTTGCAAATCATTTATAATTTGCCTTGCAGTTATGCTTCTACATGCTTTAAAAACTCCTCTTCTCCCCAGATATCGATGATGCACACACACAGCAGTAAATGTATTGATCCTTTAGAGTTCAGGGATCAGAAAGTGAAAAACTCCCAATAAATCAATGGGACATGTGCAGGATATGAGGTGACCTTTCGGGTTTGCTAATGTGTTTATCTGGCTGCAGAAACGGCTACTGTTAGGATGCCGTTTGTTTGTTTTTTGCGAGATGTTACTGCCTGATAAACACGACCGGCCCATTCTTTTCCACACAATTCTGATTACGATGAGAACCATTAACAAAGAAAAGGTGTCTGTGTGGCCAAGGACTCCTCAACAATCAGCCCAAGGACTCACCCGCTATAGGAGGGAATAATTTCCGCCAGCTGTGCCTTTTCACGTTAGCTCTTGCACCTTTCCCGACCACTCCTCCCCACGCAACAACTCCCCGATGCACTCCGAATGACAGAAGAAAGGAAATTATCGAACACCAATACAATAAAGCTGTCTGGTAACTTAATAGGCTGCTGAGTAGGGACACCGTGGCCATCTTACTTTGAGGCGATAATGAGAGTCATCATTCCCTCTTGGGTGAGAAGAAAGGGGGCCGTGTGAGCGAACATGCATTTGCGTGCGCATGCGTGTATTTGTCTTTGAGCTTTTTCAGTCCGGTGAGGCCCAATAAGCAAACAGCACAGTTCTTAACCAAAGCCGCAGAGAAAATCTGCTGAACACGGCTTAGAAGGAATCTGTGAGAAATTCTCTTCATTAAATCAGGCTAAAGTCCAACTGCTGTCTTTGGAAGCTGTAGGGAAATACAAAACATGCATTGTCTCATTTATCAGATTGTCAGCCCCTCAACCGTTTATTGCAAAGGAAATTTGTCTTATGATAAAAAAAAAAGCTGAGAAGAAATGTGTTAATGCAACTCAATGGGAGTTCTGATTTAATAAGAAAAGCTGCCATGATGTATTTCTGCAGCTGACAAGATGCTGTATTAACAGTGGACTTGTACTCTTAAAAATTCATTGTTACATTTTTAAAAAAAAGGCTTTTCTTCCTTTTGATTTAAATCACCAGCAGGATTTAATAAATCATAGAATTTCCAGAACAGCCAATAGTTTGATACATGTTAAAGACGATCCTTCGGCGTACTTCGTGAGGTTTTAACGTGCTCGTAGACTGTGTGGCTGTGGTTCTCTGACGCATAGATTGAAATATTTAATTCAGGACATCATATTCTCCGTATTAGGCTGCACTGAGGATTTGGCTGCAGAACATGTCAGCGTGATTATTCCGATTTTGTGTTATCTCTTAGATTTAGTGGAGCGAGGGTGTTAGATCAAAGATGGCTAGGAAAAATGTGTGATGGTATGGCAGGCAGGCGTCATAGGGCATTGAGAATCCATAGTCACGGTTGTTTTAAATAAGAGACAAAGTCACATAAGTCACTTTAAAAAAGCTACGCACCAGCTGCTTACATGCAGTAAAGTTCCTGTGACTGACTTCTGCTCACAAAATATATTCAAATTGGAGCTTTTTCCTGCTCTATTACATTAACTGCCCACACAAGGCTGAAACAGCGCTAAGTTTGGTGACTTTTCCAACAAATTAAGGGTTCAAGAGGCACGCTGAGGAAACTTTGACTTGTTGACTGTGCTGACTGCAGCTCCGAGAGTAAAATGTGACTGCACAACACAGCAGTGTGCCTGAGGACACCAAGGGAGTATGGGTAATAGGGACCGCGTTGTGTTTACACCTTTGCCTCGTTAGCTTTTCCCTATTTGCTGATTGTGGACCCATGGGTGCCCAACAAGCATTAAATATTTAATGCACAGAAAACTGAAGGTTCAACTTATGTGAACATTAATGCTTTGTGAAAAATAAATACATACAAGGTTTTTCTCTGGACATTTAGGTTATAAAATTCTCGATGCAATACTAAAATATTGGTGAGTGGAAATGTTTAGAAGTCTTTTATGGTTTTCTAGGGTTGATTACGATGTTAATATTTTAAAACTCAACACTGATCCTCTGTTGTTTTGCAGACATAACCTGCTAATCCCAATCAATATTTTACAGCAGATATTTGGTCTGAACAAATGACCTCGAACTCTTGGGGAAAAAACAGAATACATATTTACTTTCACTGTAATTAATGCAGACTCTGTGCTGAATGGAGACCTCACTAAGAACGTGAAGGGGCTATGCAGGATCTTGGCTATTTTTGTGCATATTAAGAACGCTTTGGGCACGGCAGAAAGCAATTTGGTAGCTAATTGTGTGCGTAACGTGGTGGCAGTTTTCATGACATCGTGTTTGCATGCATCGGCAAAACATCAAGAATCTGAAGCAGAACCATCCGTGCTGATCTCATGCTTAGTTAACGACCATCTGCATCATGTTAAGATGATATGATCTTCTATGAAGGATCCAGTAAAGATGAGTCTCATCCTGGGGACCTGGGCTTTGGAACACTGATGGGTATTTGCCATTTAATAATCATGGTCTGCTGGTGAGGAGCGTTATGACAATGCAGAAGATGGTTTTGGTGGTCCAGAAACATATCTACTCTGTGCGTAGCAGATTTATGACTGCCTTCACACGGAGGAAGGTTTTTAAAATTTGCTGCAATCAAGCAACAATTTCAGGTCATGAAGAGCAAAGCCGGTTCTTTGTCCAGCTTGAAGGTTGACTAGAACATTTCTTGGTTCAGTACTATTTAAATGTAAAATATATTATCATTGGGGGCTGCACAGTGGTGCAGTGGTTAGCGCTGTTGCCTTGCAGCAAGGAGGCCCCGGGTTCACGTCCCAGCCTGGGGCCTCCCTGCATGGAACCCGGAATGTTCTCCCTGTGCACGCATGGGCTCTCACCAGGCTCCTTCCCATGGTCCAAAACCAACTGTCAGGTGTTATTGGTCTCTCTACATTGTCCTTAGGTGTGTGTGCATGGTTGTTAGTCCTGTGTGTCTTTGTGTTGCCCTGCGATGGACTGGCAACCTGTCCTGAGTGTACCCCACCTGCAGAGGTGGAAAGAGTACTAAAATATTCTACTCAAGTAAAACTACAATTACTTTAATGAAATTGTACTCAAGTACAGGTACAATTACCTGTCTCAAAATCTACTCAAGTAAAAGTAAAAAGTAGCTCATTTCAAATGTACTCAGAGTAAAAATTACTTAGTTACTTTTTTGACTGTATGAGGACGGCCTCTTCTGAATAATTAAAAAAAGACAATAGGGTATATAAATCTCGAAGCTGTTTTTTAATTAAAAGAACAAATATGCACATTAAAGTACAAAAGCAGTTAAACTGCA
>SSNS01000310.1:427759-445916 GCA_006937985.1 Aphyosemion australe | reverse complement strand
AAATGACCTCGAACTCTTGGGGAAAAAACAGAATACATATTTACTTTCACTGTAATTAATGCAGACTCTGTGCTGAATGGAGACCTCACTAAGAACGTGAAGGGGCTATGCAGGATCTTGGCTATTTTTGTGCATATTAAGAACGCTTTGGGCACGGCAGAAAGCAATTTGGTAGCTAATTGTGTGCGTAACGTGGTGGCAGTTTTCATGACATCGTGTTTGCATGCATCGGCAAAACATCAAGAATCTGAAGCAGAACCATCCGTGCTGATCTCATGCTTAGTTAACGACCATCTGCATCATGTTAAGATGATATGATCTTCTATGAAGGATCCAGTAAAGATGAGTCTCATCCTGGGGACCTGGGCTTTGGAACACTGATGGGTATTTGCCATTTAATAATCATGGGATTGTTCTGCTGGTGAGGAGCGTTATGACAATGCAGAAGATGGTTTTGGTGGTCCAGAAACATATCTACTCTGTGCGTAGCAGATTTCTTCACACGGAGGAAGGTTTTCAAAATTTGCTGCAATCAAGCAACAATTTCAGGTCATGTAGCTCTTGAAGAGCAAAGCCGGTTCTTTATCCAGCTTGAAGGTTGACTAGAACATTTCTTGGTTCCGTACTATTTAAATGTAAAATATATTATCATTGGGGGCTGCACAGTGGTGCAGTGGTTAGCGCTGTTGCCTTGCAGCAAGGAGGCCCCGGGTTCACGTCCCAGCCTGGGGCCTCCCTGCATGGAACCCGGAATGTTCTCCCTGTGCACGCATGGGCTCTCACCAGGCTCCTTCCCATGGTCCAAAACCAACTGTCAGGTGTTACTGGTCTCTCTACATTGTCCTTAGGTGTGTGTGCATGGTTGTTAGTCCTGTGTGTCTTTGTGTTGCCCTGCGATGGACTGTCCTGAGTGTACCCCACCTGCATGCCCAAAGGCTGCTGGAGATAGGCACCAGCCCCCCGTGACCCTGCATGGATAAGCGGGTATAGACAATGGATTATTATTATTATAGAATTGCCAACTTAGCTGATTTTAGTACCATTTGTGATTAATGAAGTACAATAAATTTACACATAACCAATAGTTTTACCATAGTCACACACTGTAATCCAATTTATTATTAGCTGGTAAAAAGGTGCAGCTGAATAAACCTTTTTAAAATATTTTGAAGCTTGCAGCTACAGGATTTCATCGCAGCTTCAATACAGTGAGTGCTTTGGACAGCTACCACTGTGATTGCTAAGCATCGGTAAAAACCCAGACAGCAAATTATCCCTGCATCACGAACAAGCAAAAATAATCTTGGCATTGCACCATGCAACGAAGGCAGATTATGGTAAGAGTCCAAGCTCCCCCCCTACCCCATGTTGATAAACTGTAGCTGATAACAGAGAGTAAGAAAAACTGACATCATTAGGATTCGCCAGTGTGCATGCAAAACAACACAAGCAAATCTTCCCTAACCCCCTGCAGACTATCAAGCACTGTTTCCCAAGCATGGAGGTAATGAGAAAAATACTTATTACTCAAGTAAAAATGGCAAGAATATTAGCATCACATTAGGCCCTGGTTTTAATGATGTTCTAAAGACAATATGTCACTGCTACTCAGAGGCAAAACAGACTAACAGAGAAAAAAGAGGAAAGATAGTGTCTCACTGCAGCAGCTTAAAGGAAGGATGTAGAGGCATGGATGAGGACAATTACATGTGTCTAACAAACTATACATGACCTATGCATGGAAACGTAAAAGTGGTATATGAAATCATTTGAATTAATGGAATGGAACAAACTGCATTAAGTGAAAGTCTAGAGATGGTTGAGTTAGAAATGGGACCATCGGTACTCACTAAAGGGGTGCAAGGGGTCCAATATTCAGGATTCAGCTCTGCTCGCGGACGAAGGTCCAGATATTCAGGGTTCAGTTCAGTTCGGGCACGAGTTAATGTTCCCTTCATGGAAGATTAAAAAAGGTTTGTTAGCATTGCTTATTTAATTAAAATTGAATACTTAAGGGGAAAAAAATAGTGACAATTTAAAATGTTCACATCTCCTAAAATGAGCAAGAAAACAATAATTATTAGGAAGTAAAAAATGTATTTCAAGTGTAACATTTATTAAAAGCAAAGAAAAACATGTTTCTCCATTTAATAAATGATTTACCATTTGATTGTGAAATACAAATTTAACATTTTTGCAGATTTTTGAGGTTAACAGGTATTTTTTTTCCATTTCTGAGGCCCCATGTCCCGTGACAGGCCAGTGGAATGGACTGAATCTGCTCGGCCCTGTGAGGTCTATGATATATACTGTAATTATCTGCTGATTCTCATAATGCTTGTGCGTAATGAGGCTATGCTGCATGAAGCCCCAGGCATAAATCACTGTCTTTAACTAACTTCCAGATGACCAACAACAACGCAGAGTAGAAACAGAGAGAAGGGAAGAAATGGGTTATCTGAGAAGCACCACTATAAAATTGTGCTTCTTATCAGCAAACACCACATTGTCCGCCAAACTCATTTAAGACCTTTTTTTTCCCCTAAAAGTAGTCAGCTCACTTGCATTTTTGTTGTTTGTTCATTCTTGTTTATAGCTTGGATACCAGTCCATTACCTGCTAACTGCCTTATTTAGCAAGTCAACACAGGTGGAGACCTTGTTAAGTCTGTGCTGGTCTCAGTTGTGTTGAATAGCAACATGACAGTCAGCCAGTCAAACTGTCTGCTTTCCTTGGGAAAAAAGCTGCTTTCACACACACACACACACACACACACACACACACATGCGCGCACGCTTGTGTGTGTGTGTGTATATATATATATATATTTTTTTTTTTTAATAAAAAGCATTTCTATGTAGATGTAGTTATTTATGGGAGCATAATGTATCATTAAATGTGCAATACTGGGTAAATGGTAAACACACAAATAAATACACTGTTCTTTTTTTGAGATGTGTGCTCACAAATGCATTAAAGCAGCTGTCCGGAGTTTTCCCCTTTCAGGAATTATGTAGGATTTTTCAGAAATCCATAAAAGTGATTGTCTTATCATGTAGTGTGATATAATGTAAGCAATATGTCTTTTTTTTTTTGCTAAGCCTGCCCCCTGCCCCGTAGAGCTCTGTGCAATATGAACTGAGCACCGGTCAGAACTAACCAATAGTGTTAGACTACCGCTTACGTGCTCCAGCATTTAAGGAAGTACCTCAGCTGATGCAGAGTTGATGAACTTTTCACGGACAAGTAAGTCTTTAAAATATAAATATATGAAAACACAACATGACATGAGAATAATAATTGTAAAACAACGTGTTTTAGCTCTGTTTGTTGGCTACAGAAGCACATTCATAAACAAGTACGTGCAGTCGCCATCTTAAATAACCGAGTCAACCAACTTTTGGTGTGATATGCTCGTCAGCCACTAGATGGTGCCATCGGATAAAAGGAATACCTTGGACAGCCGCTTTAACATAATACATAATGACCATTTTTCTCATTCTGTGACAAATAAAGCACATCTCTTAATTTCATTTGGTAAGTTGTTTAAATGGTTTCTTATTGTCATGAAAATGTATTGAACAAATAGTTTGCAAAAAAAGTTCAAATTGTGATTTATTACTCAGTTTTAAACCAGACTCTTAAATGTTCTAACACTCATTTTTCTATCGAATTATTTACTATAAAAATGTAAAAAATAACAATCGAGGTATGTCTTGACTGCCTTTTGACAGTCATACTAATATAAATAGTCATGTTTGCCAGTTTATGTCAGATTCTTGGACAGCTGTCATTCAAACCACTAACAGGTGGTGATGCATTACCAACAGCAGGCAGTGCAACAGCTGACAGCATATTTTTTACAGTGCATTAATTTTTCCAATTTTACCAAAAACAGTAAGACTGAAACTGCCATATTTTGTTGCTGCTATTTCCAGAAGCAGAGAAAGACGAGTTTGGGTGGACTTGTATGAGTACTGCTTTAATTGTTGGGTTAAAATCAACATTCCATTCCAAAAATGTGTTTGGACGATTTTAACAAGAATCTTTTCCCACAACAGTTTCCCTCATAAATTCTTCCAATTATTAGAGAAATACAAGGGGAATGGGTGAAACAGGGCTGAGCATTACTCAGAACCTCTGTCTCATTATGCCTCGTCTTAATATACTATCCCACTTGTCTGTCACTTTAATTAATGACCGTGGTGTTCCATAAACCGCCCCGAATGTGGGATTATTTATTAGTACCTTGCCATTTATCACTAGTGTGATAAGTGACAGGGAGACGGGAAGTGAGAGTTGGCAACATTATAATTGATCATTTTTCACTTCACATTGTCGGCGTGATTGTGGTAAAATCCCTGGTTGGAGCTGACAGCATCACATGTTATACTGTCAATGCTGACAACAAAAATAAGTTTCATGAATAAAACAGGTTATTGAGATTTATTGAACGCTGGCAACTGCATGAGGTTTCAATAGACTTCCCATTAACAAAGACGGAAAGCTGAATATCTCGGATCAAAACGATGCAGCTAAAGATTAACAAATCATTAAAGATTGGGGAGCACAACAAAACGTGGAGTTTGCTTCTTAGTGGCGTTGATAATCATCTGGAGCAAAATTGATTCTGTTTTAAATGAACTAAATGGATTTTGAGGTTGAATAAGCAGAGGTTAGCCTAATATTGAATCAATCTTCCTCTTCAAAGTGAAACATCTCTTACTAGTCTAGGGACTGGGAGAAAAAATAAAGTAAAAGGAAAGTGTATCTGTACTTGTCTCTGTGGTTGGAACCAACATTAGCAATGGATTTGAGTCCTGTGGCTTGTGGTCTCTTTGGACTGGGCTTGCATGGAACTGATACCATCATATCCCATTAGACTGGTTTCTGGGAGGTTCGGTGGCCAGATGAACATCTCAGTGGTAATATTTTTCAAACCATTCCTCAGCAGGGTTTGTGGTGCCACTAGATGGCTTGAAAGAGGCCTCTTATTTAAAGGGGAGTGCCATTGCAAAGGGGAAATTAGGTGGTGTATTCAATCTTTCTATATAGACAAATCTCAGGGAGCTATATGAAAATGTGAACAGGTCCAATGAAAAGCCATCCAAGCATTATCTCTGCTTGATCCTGTTCAGGGATCTAGTGTCGATCTCCAGCAGTCATTACACCAAAGGTGGGGTACACCCTAGAACAGGGGTGAGAACTCCCTTCCCAGAGGGCCTCTATCCAGCATGTTTTAGTTACTTTTCTGCTTTAATGCACTTGATTACCTGTTCAGCAGTTAATCAAACTCTGCAGAAGTCTACTGATTAAAATTAGGTGTGTTGAAGCAGGGAAAATACTAAAAGATGCTGGATAGCGGCCCTTGGGGAAGGGGGTTGCCCACCCCTGCCCTAGACACTAGCAACTATTTACACTAACATCTCATCAATTTAGCTTTGCCAATCAAACCAAAGTGCAAATTTTTGGTTGGCAATAATCCACGCATGCAGAAAGTGAAGATGCAAACATTACAAAAAAGGCCCCAGTCAACCCAGCATGTTCTTACAATAGATGTGTTTCCATTGTTGGAACTTCAGGGTAATTTCTAGGAGGTGGAATTCGACCGGGAGATATGATGGCTCAGTACTCTCAGTTGTTGTCCCTTTCAGGACTTTGCACAGATGTCAGCACATTGCGACTGCTTCGGCCATGAGTGATGCCACTGATCAGCGCCAAAAAGCGTCCCCAGTAACGTTTAAAGTTTTATTCTGTGTTCAATGACTAGAAGATAAACCATTTTTTACAGTGCTCTAAGATAACAAAGCCCTGTGAATTATGTCATTGTGGGGGGAGTTCTGCATTTTTTGGTGTTGGTAGATTAGTTACAGCTATTTTAAAACAGTGCGAATGGTGCTTATTTGCTTGTGCTTCCATTCTGCTTCCCAATAATTTTACAAATGCGTTGTGTTTTGGTCGATGACAATCAATCAGCGTGAGTTAACCAAAAGTTCTGCTCAGTTCTCCCAGTACCTACCACTGTCCAGGTACTATGTTGGTTCCTGAAAATGGCCCCTTTTAAATGGCCTGTTCGGCCGATCCTGTAAAGTGGAGACACGTGCATGCCAGGAAGTTCCGGTAAAATTACCCTGAAGTTCTGATAGTGGAAACACGCCTATTACCAACAAACTTTACCAACTGAAATCAGATTTTATTGACTTCAATCAATTTTTGAGCGTATGTTAAAATCCGCTGCATTGCAAAACATCCATTCCAGCTCAGTTCAACCATAAGTCTTAGTAATTATACAATTCTAGTTTATAACTACATGAATATAATCAATGGTAAAAGTGTGAATATCAGCAATTTCACTACATAGTATTGTATTGAAAAGCTACTCCCCTCTCCTATTGTTCTAGTAAACTATATTGAACTCAGAAAGTCTTTTGAGCTGTACTTGGAGGGAGAAGGTTGTAGCAGTAACAGTCAAATTTCATTCAGGTTTATTTTATGTGAGATGAAACAGTGTTACACATCAAAGAACATAACCTTTGCTTTGTATGTGGGACTTGTAGCCAGCGGCTAATTTGCAAAATCAGTTTCCTGGTTAGGCTTTTAAAGAAAACTTAACATCTAAAACCACTAAGACTAAAACTTTTGAAACAAATGCTACAGCTAGCACAAAATGTTATTGGGAATCAAACAGGAAAACAGTCAGGAGAAAGTTTTGGACTCTCACCCTTATTCATGGGAGACATTTTGACATAGAGGAGTGGGGAGATCACAGGTGAGAGTAACATTTCCTGTTTGCGCTTGCATTGAATGCGACATCACTTTTGTCTCACTTTTGCCAGATTATGCTAATATTCTTGTGTTTTTTCTCTGCAGTTGTTAAAAATCTTAACATTCTTTGCAAAGATAAATCAGCACAGAGCCTAACCAGAGGATCCTAATGCCATGCATGGTTCATAAATAAAAGGATGGTGTTGCTACATTTGGGAACCTGAAGAAAATTAACTTTAATGACATGTCAAGGTAAGAATAACAATATACCCCTGAAAAGTCCTCCTGGACCCATAAAGCTACTCTGTTGAACTTGTCTCGATACTGCGGGCAGAGAGAAGATGAGTTTCATTCGGGGGATAAAACACACTTTAATTAGCTTTACCATTAGTCTATCCCTGCCAAGCCTTCCCAGTCACAACAGACCTTTAATTCTGTTTAATTACCTTAGAGATACCACTGTATGCACTCTTCCTTGACATCACAAGACAACATTCATTTCTCAACAAGTCTTGCGTGCGTGTGTGTACTGCTGAGGGGAGAACATGATGTTTATCTTGTGACTAGTGGCAACACTCACGAGAGGGGGGGTACTTTCCTTACGAGAGTTTTTGAATGACTTATTCAAGCAGTTCTTCAATCATTTTCTTCCTGTGTATTTCACTAATTGCATCAATATATCAACACGGTTACAAAGATGGATAGAAAAGAAGTTTGATGTAAAATTAAAAGAAAAAAAAGCACGTTTTGTGAGATGAATAGGACGGTTACAAAACTGGCAGAGGGAGAGCAAATCCTGGATTATTCTGACCAGATAATAGACATCGATGTGCACGCTCTGCTTATAGTAGTGCTATGAACACTTACAACACAGTAAAATCAATCACTGCATCATCAGACTTGTCTGTGGAAATTGCTCGCCATCGGTTAATATATTACAGCCATAATCACCCGGCGCTGGCGCTGCTTCCTTGTTCTTAGCAGTCTGCTGACTTACAGTCAGTCAGAGCTCCGGCGATGCAAATGAGCCCATAAAGTGGCCCTATCTGGGGAATTTCCCCCTGGACAACAGAATGAGATCAGCTGAGCAGTGTTGTCTCTTCCTGCACAATACAATCCTTTCTTCATACGAAACAATCAAATTTAGCCGCGAGGCTTTTGTTGTTTGTTTTTCACAATTTGTCTCTCACTTCCCTACACTCCATTACTGAATGGTGGAACCAAAAAAAAAAGGCAGAAAAAGAAATGGCGAGGAAGAATACATAACATAAGTTAGGTAGAAGGCCCAAAGTGTGAGTGCCAGCAGAATCGATGGGAGGAAATTGGTGATGATTAGAAAATGAAAGTGCACGGGAGGGTGCTACTAACTTATTTCTATTAAGCTGTAAAGATGGCCTGGAGAGAAAATCTGTGATTATTATGCTTTGATTTGCAAAGCTTTACTCTGATTGGTCCTTCCTTTAGTGGCGGCATTAAACTTTATGTTTATGGGTCCCAATATTAAGCCCATTTCCACGCTCTCCATTCCACACACTAAGTATTGACATTCCATTTAAGTAGACGACAATGAGGAGGGTATTTTATGACAGAAATGTAATGGAAATGAACGCAGCAAGCACTGCACTAAAAAAAATATTGCCCAATTACAAAGACATCTTTGCATAGTTTCAGAATAAAGAGCAGAAGTACAGTGTGTCACTACTTTCTTTAAAAATGACTAAAGAGAAAAAATGAATAACATTTCTTTGCATATCCTCATAGTGGGTAGCCACTACAAGAAGTGCTCCAAGTCTGGGATTTTGCATGTGTGTGTGTGTGTGTGTGTGTGTGTGTGTACACTTGTCTTTATATGCTTAAGTGGACAAATTTTGACTTTTAACCTGTAGGGTGCGGAACTATCAAAATGGAAAAAATCTGCACACTTCTATCTGCAATTCCTCCTTAAATGTTCATATATAACTTATAGAACCAAACATTGCAAACATCAGGCTACAAAACCATCATAAAGCAAGGCATAAAAGATTTTCATAAAAATATTTTCATAAAAAGACAGACATCTCAAAATCTTCATTTAGACCCAATGGTTGAAGTGCATTAAGGGTGTAGATCCAAAAAAATTCCCGTGGACAGAGTTTTTTGTCTATGTCCCCACCTCTATGTAATGTGATTTGTTCAATTCCCTGAAATCTCAGTGAGGACACGGGATGTGTACAGTCAGTGAAGTGACAAGCAACTGGATATTTTGGATCCTTTCTTCTAATAGAACTCTTATGTTCACTGATTCTTTGTTTCAGTGGCCTGGTGGTTTTACCCACATAGATTTTATCACACAGACATTTTAACAGATATACATTTTTTTGTGTCGCAAGCAATAATGCCTTTAATGGGAAGTTTTTTTCCGGTTCGAGGATGTCTAAACTCAGATGTTTTCCAGGTGTTGTGGCACTGCGCACAGTGTCCACAGGGATCATTTCCTTGCTGTATAGGGGCTAAAAGAGACTGTTTTTGTAAAGGCTGGATGTTAGCTCTCACCACTTTATCACACATATTTGGTAAACAAAAAGAGGTGGATATTGGAAGTGTCTCTTAAGTGCTGGGTCACCTGATAACATGTGCCAATGTTTTAAAATTGTTTCTTTGACTATATAGGCCTGAGGAGTAAATGTAGTCACACAGGTCACAGAATGTAGTTTTTCTTTTTCTGTATTCTTTCTCGGCAGGGTGCGGACATTTTCCACATCGTGGGGACATGTGGCTGGTCCACACAGTGCAAAACACCCTAATACTTGGTTTTAGAGGTATGGTGTAAATTAACTCTTGTTGAGGTTAGGGTTAGGAATAGAACAGCACTTGTTATGGTTAAGGTTAAGGTATGGGTTACGCATAGTGAAGTCACTAAAATGAATGGAAGTCAATGGAGGGTCCACACAAGGATACAAATATGTGTGTACATGCGTGTGTGTGTGTGTGTTTTGGTACCTACTACATACTGAGGACCAAAACAAGTTTTTAACCAACAAAGAAAGGACATTTTTCAACGCTAGTACATTTTTGTGGTCCTCACTTTTTTAAACGGCTACCAGTTGGTTTTAGAGGTATGGTGTGAAATAAGTTTTAGTTAAGGCTAGGGTTAGGAATACAGCAACATTGGTTAGGGTTAGGCAAATTACAGTCACCAAAATGAATGGAAGTCAGTGGATGGTCCTCACTAAGATAGAAAGACAAACGTGTGTGTGCGTGAGTGTGTACACGAGGACAAAAATAGAAATATGCTTGATATTTTAATTGATTACACAAGCTTAAACCTGCCCGTGCTCCATTTAATATCCCGAGACACCTCCTATTGAAAGGGAGGAAAAATGAATGCAACACCACAAATTATTCGCGTGGCTATTCAATGAAGGTGCTTTGTGAACAAATGGAAGACAAATTAGGTTAAAGTTGTGTGACAAGATAAATAAAACCCCGATCAATTAAGCGGTTGAAAAAGACAGCAGTCCGGCACTCTGTCCACGCGGTCCCGCTGTTACAGTTTAATTCTGGAGCCACAGAGAAGCATCGATTCTCACTGGCACCCTGTCCTTGTCATTACAGTCAATGCTGAGGCCAGCCCAAACCATTCTCAACAGCCGCTAATGGCTTTAAGGAATTCAGCTGTACTTGTGGCAGAATTCTAATAAGCAGATTTTTAAAAATTTGCTGCACGAGGACTAGAAGGCAGAATTGCTGCAGGTCATCTGGAGAACACAGCGAATGCATTAACAAAACAATTCTCTCCCATTACTTGGAATTATCTCTGTTCTACGACGCTGAGTGGAGGATGAGGTGCTGGAGAGGTTAGCTTATCTGATGAAATAAGTTGAAATGGTAATGATTGTAACCTGACTGAACCAACATCGCAGCTGTGTAAAAAGCTTTTTCACTTACTTTATAACTAAATAAAAACATCCAAGCTTGGTAAGAAAAAAGTTTTTTTTTTTTTGTGGTTATTGTTGGTTTCTGTTTTTTTTTTTTTATCTTTCCCCTCAGTCCTGAATGTGTTCTATAAGCACAACTTTCATCTTTCAAGCATATGACTTCAACTCACTGGGGCTCTGTCTCTGGTTCTGGCCTCAAAACAGTGTTATCCGGAGAGTACTCCCTAAGGAACGATGTACAGAAGGAGAGAGAAGTTGTTGCAGAACAGCAGTTTGCTTTGAGATCAGATGGGTTTCTTGTGGTCACTGTGTTGTGTACTTCTCTGACCCTCTTTTTTTTGCAGACAACAGTTTTTTTCTAACTTCTCTTGAGAGAACAACACATCCTTTTTTTAAAACAGAGCTATAGTTGCAGATTTGTTTCCTAAGCATCCCTTCTTTAACTCTTACACTTAACACATTTTTTTTCTTTTTAAGTGTAAAATTTGTAAACGCTGAATTTATAAAGCCTTTATAAATCTGTAATTGCTGAGAATGTTGCATGTAACCTCTTCCAAAAATTCGATACACAGCTTTTGAACATTGATATCGCAGGAAAAAATATCACGATATATTGCCATATCGATATTTTCTTACATCCCTAGTATCAACTAAGTACTCAGGCAAGACATGCTTTTACTCTCACAGTTCCCACCTTCAAACCCTCTCTGCACCACCCTATTAAATTTAAGAAGACTAAAGTAGTTGTAGAAATTTAAAGTTGCTACTGTATCCCCCATCTTTTGTATGAGTTACAAGGAAATAGGCTCCTGCCTGTCACACCAAATGAGATACACAAAAGAGACTGATATTATTCTCTAACCTCCATTCACTCAGTGCGTTGCATTACTTCCTTCCTGATGGGGATTTTCATGATCCTGGAAAATACAGACTCACAAGATTGAATCCATATAGCCTTCAGGTAGGACGAAATGTGAACATAAGCTGAACGACGACTTCTCTTTTTCTGTGCCAAGTCTTGGCCATTTTTAGCAACACTAGCAAAAGAGCAAGGCTCAGAGGATGGCATTGTCAGGTGAAAGTAAATAGCAGCGCTACCTTAGTGAGCAGCTAAAAGGCTTTAAAGTCTCAACTTAGCACTAAACCAAGCTGATAAAACATTGGCTACACTGTCTAAATTTATGGAAATGCTTAAGCTCTTAGATGAATTATCTACTGTTGGTAAACTGCTGACGCCAAAACGTTGTAAAAATGAGAACAAACTATTAACTTTCCATCATATTTTTCTGGGTTTTTACTAGAAGTGCAACCCAAAATAAATCTTGGGCAACGTATCAACAAATGTGCAAGAATGTTTGTGAGTTTTGTTGGGATGAGGAACAGAAACGAACATATTATATGATAAATGGGTCAAACTGATGTCTAAACTTAAAGTAAAAAAAAGAGCTATAACAGGAAAGAAATTTATTTAGTAAAGTTATAAAT
This sequence comes from Aphyosemion australe, assembly GCA_006937985.1. Lineage (NCBI taxonomy): Eukaryota > Metazoa > Chordata > Actinopteri > Cyprinodontiformes > Nothobranchiidae > Aphyosemion > Aphyosemion australe. The sequence continues at coordinate 433,749 of SSNS01000310.1, read as the reverse complement.
GTCCCCAGAAACTGACCAACAGCACTGAGTAAAAAATTTATCCTGTGAAATAAAAGACTAGCAGCCAAATTAATGTGATTTTAGTATACAGTAAAACTGTTCCTTCCAGCTTTTTCAGATTAACTCAGAGCTCAAGTGGGTTGGGGGTTACTGGCTGATGGCTTCTGGTTTTTAATGCCTACATGTGAAGAAAACGTTATCTTTGGGGCGTTTATGGTTCAGCTAGAAACAGTTACCAACTGAAGCAAATCATAGATTTCCTTACGTCGGGATTTTAGCTTTAAACAGGGTCAAATTGAAAGTTTATTAATTTATCATTGCAAGGTTTTATACTTGCAGGTCTTATTTATTTATTTATTTATTTTATTAGAAAGTACATCAACATTAAAGCTGAAATAGCAAATCTACAAAACAAGCTAGTTTTAAACACAAGCACGGTCACGGAACACTCACCCCTCCAGTTGGCAATCTTCCCAAGGCCACATCCGCCTGATACCGGAACCCAGATTGCCACAGTAAACAAAAGAGCGCTAAACACCAGTCGCCAAGCGTCTTTTGTTTTCCGTGATTTCATGGTGTTTTTCTTTTTGGGACTCTGGTAGTTTGTCCTAAAGTTGAAGTGGTAGCAACCGGTTGTTTCTCCTTTGGTAATATTGAGCCGTGAACCTCTCACACTACAGCGTGTAATGAGTGGAGGATCCAGGTAAACGGAAAAGTGTGGTGTTTCAGTGAGGCAGACAACCAGATGGTCCAATCGTTGGTTTTGGTCCGATCTGCGTTATTGGCTGAGGTTTTTAGACAAATGCGAGAGAACCACTTCATTTTTTTAATCTACACAAAATATTTATAGCTATACTATGTTAGAACATTGTTCAGAGGCATGAAAAAATGTTTTAAGCTAGCTTGTTTTTCCAAATTTGCTGTTGTACGTTTAAAGTATTTTTGACCAAAAATGCAGACTTCTCCAGAAAAAAGATTGCTGTTCAGCTGTTTGAGTGGCAGATTTCATTTTTCTTCTACACTCTAAGAAATGTTGATTTGACTTAACCAAGTTATGTCAAGTGGTTTCTACGAGAGAGGGTTAGGGCCATTGAAAAGAAAAAAAAATACGAAAAATAATTCAGACTTTAATTCTCACTTCTAATTAAAGTCCGAATTCTAAAAAAAAAAGGTCAGAATTCTGAGATTAAATCAAGAATTATTTTACTATTATATTTCTATTCTTTTCATTGACCCTAATGCTCTTCCGTAGGTTCCATTAAACCTTAAATGTAAAGAGCAATGTGCATTATTATACATTATGTTAAAAGTAAATGTATATTATGCTTTACATTAAAGCAACAAGGTTTAGTGGAACCAGTTGACATAAGATAGTTAAATAAATTCAACATTTAGTTTTTTAGAGTGTACATTCATACACTCCATATGAGAAGTTTCTCTTTTGACTAAAACTGTCATTCTTCTCTAGTTCTGTTTCTAGTTAGTTGATTTATTCAGCAGATGCTTTTATCCAAAGCGACTTACAGATAATTCAGTTACAATGCAGTCAATTAACCCAACATGCATGCGTTTGGCCTGTGGGAGGAAACCAGAGTATCCACAGAAAACCCACACATGTATGGGGAGAATATGATAACTCCACATAGCTAGGTTTTGAACCTGTGACCTGTGCGAGGCAATAGTACTACCAACTGCGCCCCCATGTTGGCCTCAAATTGGTTCTAGAAATATGTTTAGCCTGTACATTTTCTCCTTCGTAGGTTATAAAATATTTTTTCTCGAATGGGTCTATTGAACGTCGTTACAATACGATTGTACAGACAGAAAAATAGCCTGACTTATGAAACAATTTTCAATTGATAAAACAGTTTTTGTTGCACCCCTTTACATGTCTTGAAATGAAAAACATAGTCAAGTCACCCCAAGGTTTTCTACGCCTTGGCTTAAAATGAGTTCTGATACATTAAATTTGAAGGTCAGCTTCTTTTTGTAAGCATTTGAACCACTAAAAAGTAGTTTTTAATAATCCAGGTTGCGGTATAGAGATGTATTTTAGTGTAACGTGCACTTAAAAAAATGAGCTTTTTGTCCAGCGACACCATTTGTCTCCTGACAACTTAAAGGTATATTCCACCCAAAATTGAAATTTTGTCTGTTGACGTATTTCCCAGAGTTAGATAAGTGGGAAAAATCATTTTGTAACCAGCGCAGTAATTCTCCTGATCTGGCAGCAGTTTGTCTGCTTTAGTTTAGCCTTAGCTTAGCATAAACAATGGAAGTGAATGGAAGGTACTAGCATGCTAGTACCTACCATTCACTTCCATTGTTTATGCTAATCTTGTCTAACTCTGGGAAATATGTCAACGGACAAAATTTCAATTTTGGGTGGAATATCCCTTTAAGTTGAATTTATTGTATCGCTACGTGTATTAAAAAATTTATGACTCAAAATAAAATAGGAAGACAATATTTTAATCACTAAAGTTTATTTATTAAAAGTATTTTTAATAAATGCTGAATGAAATCCATGTGTTAAAACGCATTTACGGCATTTTTGAGCTCTGATAGAAATGAAATCTGACTTTCAGAAAAACTGTTACTTCACCTAATGTTTATTTTCTGACTCGCTCTGTAAAAATATCTTTATCAAGCAGAGAGAATGCGATGTTCCTGCTGTAAAAATTGCTACTGAAAGCACTTGTTTTATTTTATTGTGTGGTTTCTCTTATCAGACATTAGTAGTCACAGCTGGGTGCCAAGTGAGAGGCATAAACCTTCGTGGTTCAGACAAAAACCCGACCATCAGACACTGATAGTCAATTAAAATTTCATAAGTTGGTTGAAATAGAGGTATGGATTTGAGTCTGTCAGAGGCTGAACGCTCACAGAGAACGTTTATGTTTACTTTAGAAAGTATTACAGCTGACAATGTAGGACGGCGCCCATGTATGTCAGCACTTTTAACAATGGTGGAGCTTGTTCTGTGTGTTGAATAATTGAGACTTTTTTCTTTTTCTCTCCTTTCTTTTGTTAATATTGATGCACCTAAAATGAGATTAAGCACCAAGTTGTCCAGGGGTCAAAACGCTAACATAATTGTGAGACTCAAACATGGGAACTGTAATGATTCGCTACCTTAGAATTATTAATAGTGACACTTTACTGTAAGGATTGTTCTTCAGATATGCATTCCTCTTCTGTCAAATGTATCTATCAACTTGAGATAGAGTGAGTCTGATGGATCCAGATGGGAGTCATTTTAGTTCACACTCACCAATCAAAACAGCTAGTCAATATTTATGAGGCAGGGCAGCATGTCTGGTATTGTTTTCACCTTCTGAGTGTGTGTGAGTGAGTGTGTGTTTGTGTTATTTTGCACAGCAGGACTGCAGCTCTGGAAGCAGACTCCGACAAAAAATTTCCTTTCTGTTTTGGGTCTGCTACGTCATTGATCTGTGCATGAATCGATATTTGGTCAGTCCTTTTGATCAAAGTTACTTGTTCATGTGATGTTTTTTATAAACAGTTAAAATCACATTTCACATTTTTATTTACACTCTGCAGAAATATAACCACCACCAGCAAAATGTGGCATTCAGTTTAGGAGAACAGAGCCTTTAATTGTTTCTTTTTTTTTTTTTTTGAGAAATGGGTCCATTCCAACCACAGCGACAAGCTAAAAAATACCTTTGTTCAAATGGGCCAACTTTCAATTGCCAAAAGCTTTATACTAAAATTATTTTACAAACCTTTATACAGCCATCACTTTCACGTTATCTAATTATTTTTGGCAGATATATTTTAAAGGTTCCAATAAAATATGACCTCTGGATGCTCCATAAGCACCTGATTTTGCTGCTACTGGTGACATTTAATCAAATAACCTCAAAATTCCATCAAAATCCATGTATTGCAAATTTTTTACATGAACCACTTTGCAATTTTAGACTGTGCTGTCTAAAGATGGCAGGATTACTCTTTGGTCTTGGCTGCACTTGCAGCGGTGCCCCCAGAATATTTTCATAGGTGAGGCCATAGGTGGAAAAGTTTAGGGTGGCACATAAAATTGGTCCTTATCATAACTCTAGGAGCCCTTAGCCTTTAGCTTTGCATTGCGTGCTCCTTCGTGCTTTGACATTACAAAAAATGTGCATCCAACATATTTTCCTCAAATTTGCAAAACAAAAACATTCCAGAAAAAAAAATTCAATTATTTTTTATTCAACATTTTATTATTCAGTATTTTTGAACAGCTAATTTTACCTGTTGCTGTCTTTAAAAAACATCCACAAAAACTAAATATTGATATATCAATATATATTGATATGTATACTTCTTTTTGAAAATGGTGAGTATTAGCAACAAATATGTTCTTTTTTTATCATTTTATAATTTTATGACTTTCTGTTTTTTGATTTTAAATGATTTTATGATATTCTGTTGTTTTGTTTTAAGATCATTTTATGATGACTTTATCTTTTGTTTTGTCGATCTTTGTGAAGCACTTTGTGGTTCTTTTTCTGTGATAAGTGCTTTACAAATAAAATTTTCTTACTTACTTACTATGATTAATTTATTTACTTATTTATTGCGTTTTCCATCTTGATTAAAGAAGTCTAATGTGTGGTTTCCTGGGGAAGGGCTTGACCACCACTGGCCATCCCTGGGGGCACCACTGTACTTGGGCTTGTTAAATCATCAGCCCTATAAAATGTAAGGAAAATATCTGGAGCGGTTTGAATAATTAATCACACTTTTCACATAAAAATACATTTTAATATGTCCTGGAAATACCCTAAACTACGTCTGCATTTCTTATACACACACACACATATGTATTTTGTTTTTGAGCTAAATCTCAAGAAATTAGTTTATTTAGAATAGAATAGACTAAATTTTCCCACATAGACGCAAATATTTGACCCATTTATCAGTTGTAAATGATGAACATTTAAAATATCTATATTTATTAAAGCATATTTTTATACATATTTTTACATATTTAAAAAAAAAAAAAAAAAAATGTATAAAAATATGTCTATTTATTAAAGCTCCGCCAAGGCAGCCCTTTGTCACCGATTCTGTTCATAACTTTTATGGACAGGATTTCTAGGTGCAGCCAAGGTGGTGAGGGGATCCGTTTTGGTGACCTAAGGATCAGGTCTCTGCTTTTTGCAGATGATGTGGTCCTGTTGGCTTCGTCAGAACGTGATCTCCGGCTTTCGCTGGAGCAGTTCGCAGCCGGGTGTGAAGCAGCTGGGATGAAAATCAGCTCCTCTAAATCCGAGACCATGGTCTTGAGTCGGAAAAGGGTAGAATGCCTTCTCGAGGTCAGGGACGAGGTCCTGCCCCAAGTGGAGGAGTTCAAGTATCTCGGGGTCTTGTTCACGAGTGAGGGAAGGGTGGAGCGTGAGATCGACAGGCGGATTGGTGCTGCGTCTGCAGTGATGGGGGCGTTGTACCGGTCTGTTGTGGTGAAGAGGGAGCTGAGCCGAAAGGCGAAGCTCTCAATTTACCGGTCGATCTACGTTCCTACCCTCACCTATGGTCACGAGCTTTGGGTAGTGACCGAAAGAACGAGATCGCGAATACAAGCGGCCGAAATGAGTTTTCTTCGCAGGGTGGCTGGGCTCTCCCTTAGAGATAGGGTGAGAAGCTCGGTCATCCGGGAGGGGCTCAGAGTAGACCCGCTGCTCCTCCACATCGAGAGGAGCCAGTTGAGGTGGCTCGGGCATCTGATTAGGATGCCTCCTGGACGCCTCCCTGGTGAGGTTTTCCGGGCACGTCCAACCGGGAGGAGACCCAAAGGAAGACCCAGGACACGCTGGAGAGATTATGTCTCTCGGCTGGCCTGGGAACGCCTTGGGATTCCCCCGGAGGAGCTGGCCCAAGTGGCTGGGGAGAGGGAGGTCTGGGCTTCCCTCCTTAGGCTGCTGCCCCCGCGACCCGACTCCGGATAAGCGGAAGACAATGGATGGATGGATGGATGG
>SSNS01000310.1:404735-427232 GCA_006937985.1 Aphyosemion australe | reverse complement strand
AGGCCACATACGATAATCCACAATTAAAAACACAAAGACATCAGATGTTATCTGCTCTGGTCAATCCCTAATGGTAGGGAATTAGATGAAGTCAAGTGTGTCAACAACACTAATGGTCCAGATTATCTCCGGCCTGATGTAGCTCGGAGAAAAAGCTTAAGTCAGCTAACTCACTGCTTCCTGTCAGTGTCACCTTGTTTTACAGCTCCAGAACGCCAGCTGGATTTTGAGGATCTAGACTCGCTCAAAAAGAAATGAAAGTGATTTAATGGTCATCGGTGCCGTGGATGCCGTAGCAGCACATTATGGGTTTATGATGGTTATTCCAACAGTAAAGTGGAAACATAATGTGTCATGATTTTATTTGTATAATAGAAATTTTGTGGCAGAATTCAGATTTTAATATCTAAAGCCTCTTTTGACAGTTTGATCTTTATATATATATATATATATATATATATATATATCCACACAACGAACGCCCTGAATCACTGGTCAGGGAAAATAGCTTGATGTTTAACAGAGATTCGTTTGATATTGCGGTATCGATTCTGCTTCAAACTTGAGACAAATTTCTTTTGCCTTCAGGGTAACAAGAGAATATAAAAGTAAAAGAACTCACAGATCCAAGTTTTCAAGGCCTTTGGGAAGAAATTAAGTTCAGTCGGACTTTAAAAGGGCTGTTAGATGGAATGTTAGATGTGATTTTGCCATCAACCTTTCACTTGTTCCACCATCTGCTATTACAGTAAATTCTAATAGCTGCAGCACTCTTGCTCTCCCTCTGCTCTGCGCCATAAAGCAGTTTCTTTATGAGATCCAGCATATTATCCATGAAATCCAAGCCTAGAGTGCAAAAAAAATGTACTGTAGCACATCTGTCCAAGCTGACAACTTTCTAAGTGCACAACCATCGCATATTATGGTTTATATGTCAGTAAAGTAAATTTGTACTTGTACTTAATCTACCACTGGAGGGGAATATCAGGGCAAAATGTCAAAAATAAATAAATAAATCCTTGAGATTTGAAATAACATACAAACCCTTAAAATAAAAACGTTTCCGACCTACGCCCAGAAACCAAGCAGTTAGATAATTGAAATTTCTTCAAAACTTTAAATTGTTCTTCGGATGTTTATGAGATGAGTTGGTTTGCTGTTTTAACTTCTGGTGTTTGTCTTGAAAAATCACAAAATGCGGTCCTGCTAAGTAATGCATTACATAATATGGTTAAGCATTTGTTAATACTTTATTTTTTTGTTTATTAATGCTTAATAATGCACTAAGAAACGTTAATTAAGGGACCTGTATTGTAAAGTGTTACCAGACTTTCTGTGAGACCATTTAATGTGAGTGTGTGTGTGTGTGTTGTTTATCTACTTACCAAATAATCTCTTTTATATGTGTCTGCAAAAGCTGTTTAATATTTAAATCTTGAATACATTTCATTCTTGACAGTTGAAATGGTCCCTTTGACTAGAAAGAATTAGCCTTATGTTTTAAAGAGGTTTTTCTAACTAATATTCGTTGAATTTGCTTGCCATACTTTGTGTGACTTAAGGCCGCGAGGGAGAGACACACACACATAGACGGAGATGTTTTTGCCTTTGGACTTCTCCGTCACCTGAGGAGGGTTGCAAAGCAATTCCCCGCCAGGACAACAGAGAGCGTAGTGCTTTTCTGGGGTATCCTGTCACGTATCCGGTTCAATATATCGTATTTACTATTGTGTTAATTTTGTGTTTTACGTATTTCGAAGACTTTTTAACGCGGACAAATTTGTCCCCCATTCTTCTTCACCTCTTCTTGCACTCGCCACCTCTAAACCCACGTTTCCCGTCATTTCCATTCCACGAATAAACGCTTGCTGCATAACTCCTCCAGTCACGGGTGAATAAACGTTCATATTTTCGGAGTTTTAAAGAAAGCGGTGTCCTGACCAATCACAAGCGTGCGCTCTCCATCTCGTTTGACAGATGTTTAGAAAAGTGGGCTCGACTCGTCCGTCCTTGCGAGCCTGTTGGAGAGCCCTCGCAAGGACAAATAGTGGCGTTGCATGTCTCCGTACCGACGCAGACGGAAAAGCATAAATTAGGCTTTAGAGATCTTCACCAAAGGGGTGCTTTTTTCTGCACACCTGTCATCCACAGCAACAGGTAGTTTATCTGATATTTAGCATTAGCAATGTTAACACAAGTGCTTTTCCAAGCAGCATCTCCTCATTATGGTTTGTGTTCCCAGTGGCTGACAGAGGGAAAAAAGCCTTTGACCTTTAGGAATTTAGCCAGAAACCTTTCATTTCCCACTTGTTTTCTTCTCTTTTTGGCATTGTGGCAGCAAATGCCAGGGTTTGTTTACTTCCATGTTGCATGTGAGCAGTAAGACCAGTCCGATGCTCTAATGAGGTTGGGAAGAGCCTTTTTTCTCACTTATTTTGGACGAACGATAGATAGATAGATAGATAGATAGATAGATAGATAGATAGATAGATAGATAGATAGATAGATAGATAGATAGATAGATAGATAGATAGATAGATAGATAGATAGATAGATAGATAGATAGATTCTTCACACAAGGCTTTGATTTAACAAATATATCATGTTGGATATTCTGTGATAAAATCACTTATTTTTTAACTTTGATACAAACAACTAAAAATCACTTGAGTCCTCAAACACTAATTAAAATTTGGATTCATCAGGAGGAATTACTTCCTGTGCTGTCGTAGAGTAACCATCTAGTAAGCTCTTCAGTTTATTTTTGTTTTCCTTTATCTCTTTGAAAACTATGTGCTAAATTAACTTTCATGGTTCCTTTATGCTATCAAGCAATTAAAGTGATTTTTCTCCAGTTATACTGGATTTTTTTTTCTTTCGAGCCAAAGAGTGTCAACCACGAACACGCTCTGTACGCTGCATATCTGTTCAGACTGTTGCTTCGAAACCTTCTAATTGTAGATCTGCTGTAGTGATCACTGTCTTCCTCCTCAGAGATAGTTAATGCCTAAATCTCTTTCTAACTGGAATCACATAATTGCCTGTGGTCCATTTGCTCACCAGCGTGTGTGTCCTCTCACTAACAGCAGATTTTAATGAATCACTTTACAGTGATTACAGCTCCTGGCTGTTGGGAGGTCAGGAAAGGAGTGAACAACTCGGACCGCCGAGAGACGGCTCAGTCTGTGTGGTCTGAGGATGGAGTGACATGCTTAATCAAAATGTTCCAGGTTTTTTTTTTTTTTTTTGCATTGATAACACTCTCTCTGCTTTGTTACTGCAACTCACTATCTCTATCTAATAACGGAGATTACTGTCAGTTTCTGTGTATCAGCTTTCTCTATCTGATGGATTTTCCTGTCTTTCATCTCTTCCTGCAGTTAATTTGTTTCCACCTTCCTATAATACGGTTACACAATATCCTCGGCACCCAAAATGTGTCCCAAGGAGGCTGAAATACAGTTAACAGAAGTCATTTAAAATTACACTTTTTCTTGCCAAAGTGCAAGGGTAAGAGAAAATGTCACCGAGGGGTGAAGTAAAGGCCAAAATACGTGATCGTCAAAAGGTCATTTTAACCTATTTTAATCCCGTACTGGCGAAAACTTTTTATACTTCGATAAATCTGGCTAAATTCATTAATCCATCAATTTTTTTGTATTTGTATACAATGTGATCATTGTCAGCTCTTTGGAAACCTGATTTAAACAACAACAGCTGAAATATTTCTACTTTGCATTTAAATTATAGACCTCGAATGCCCAAGTTTAGTCTCGAAACACAAAGTAGACACATTTTTCATTAGCTGAAAGTTTTTAAAAATTAAGTAAAGACATCAGGTATGGGAATAGATGATTTAGAAAAAAGACATGCTTAATATGCCGCTGTATGGTATTAGAGCTCAGGAAAAGCAGTCTGGACAAAACTGTAAATATTATTCATTCAGCTGCGTGGTAGGAGAGAGAAAAGTGTTTGATACATTCTTTGTTTTCAGTTAACCTTTGCAAAGGAGCTACTTACTGGACTTAGCCACCTCTGACACAATTCAAGAGAGACACTTGAATGAGAGCTGTGTGTGGGTCGGTGATGCTGAGAGGTGGGCTAAACCACTGTGAAGTACAGAAACACTTTAAAAGCTCTAAATCTTTTTTTCTTTTAAATATCTGCAAGCGTGTGGTTGTTTCATTGAAATTTAACCAACCCATTTGTTTTAATTGTTATTTTGAAGAGGTAAGCTATAGTTACTCCTATACTCTGTGGATAAAATGTGACTTTTTGTAGACAAAGCCCTTCTTTAATCTCTAGTCCTATTTCACAATCATGATTGGTGTCCATCAAGGCTGTGTGTTGAGTCCTTTACTGTGTACCTTGACTGTAGTCTATTCCTCAAACTTCATACTATACAGCCACTGAATTGTGGTGTTCATAATATTAATAATACATTTTATTTGAGGACACCTTTCAAAGACCCAAGGTCACCTTACAGAGAAAAAAACAGAAATAAGAACATTTAAAACAAACATTCACAGTTACGAACAAAAGCAAAGGCAGTGCATAAGAGCTCAAATCAGTTAAAATATCTATCTATTGCATATGCCTGCTTGAAGAGAAGTGTTTTGAGCTGTGTCAGGAAAGGAGTCAGTGTTCCTAATGAGTGGAGGAAGTGAGTTCCAGAGCCGAGGAGCAGAGCGACTGAAAGCTCTGCTCCCCGCCGTGGTAAGACGAGCCTGAGGGAGAGTCAGATGAAGAGCTGATGATGATCGTAGAGAACGGGAAGGAGTGGCGATGTTGAGCAGGTCACACCTATAAGGAGGGGCAAGGCTATGAATACACTTGAACGTGAGAAGTGAACTTTACAAGTGATCCTGGTTTCTACTGGCAACCAATGTAGCTGTTTCAGAATTGGAGTAATATGTTCTCTTGAGGAGGTACCAGTTAACAGTCAGTCAGTTCGGTCAACAATCTCCCACAAAAACTATGACTTCCAAAGGATGCACTACGACCACCTTCCTCTACACTAACAAGGACCATGAGGACAAAGCAGCTTTTATGAAACTCCCAAGTGAAAATCTTTGAGTCATCCACCTGAACCTTAGAAGCGACTGAATTTCTAGAGAATCCTCGGTAAGAACAAAACAGAAGCTGGTTGTGCACTTTTGTTTACAATAGAGAACATACTACATGCCACAGTGTGGTTCACTGAAACAACGGCAGGAGAAAGGCCGTACAGAGGGTCATGAACACAGCCCAGAGGATTACAGGCTCTCAGCCTCCTCAGTAAGAGATCTCTTGATTTCACCGCCTCAGTAGAACCAGTTCCATCCTCAAAGGCTTCATCCACCCTGCTCGTCATCCGTTTGACCTGATGCCCTCCGGCCGCTGTTACAGGATGATAAAAGCCCACACCACCAGGTCGAACACCTGCTTCTTTTCTTAGGTAATGAGAACACTCAATAACCAATAATCCATACATTATGTTAAAACTAGACACTGAAAGAACTGAAAATGACCAGATATATTTTATATGTAGTCATCATGCTTTTGTTCAGTGATCCTACTCAAAAATCTCGGCATTTAAAGTAATTAAATTTGCTTTGTTTTGGGAATCGATTCGTTATATTTTATCATTTGCTTGCGTTTAATCTTTGAAAATGTTCAAGAGTAGACTCTTAAACCTAAAAACACAAATATGCGCACAAATACCTTCACTGGCATCTGCTAGTTGATAAGCACAACTCATTGCCTGAAGCCCAGTCTGTGCAGTGACAAAAAGCATGGCTCACACTAGCGCGAAGCAGAGCCAACACCACTGATTTACCATGTCTACTTCTCTAATTCACCATGTTCTCCATGTTGGCCAGACAATCCGTGTAGACAGCCTCGAACCAGCCACAATGACAGGGAAGGCAGTGGCATTTGGGGGTCTGCCCAGTGCGTCTCTGGCTATGACACACCTGTCAATCAAATGGAAATACCACCGCATGCGAGCCAGAGAGGGTTTGGGTTGGTGCGGCGGCCAAAAGGATCCATGGATGTANACCAGCTCTATACCCTTGGGGGGGTCCTGGAGGGTGCGTGGGAGTTCGCCCAACCAATCTACATGTGTTTTGTGGATTTGGAGAAGGCGTTCGACCGCGTCCCTCGGGGGGCCCTGTGGGGGGTACTCTGGGAGTATGGGGTACCAGGCCCCTTGATACGGGCTGTTAGGTCCCTGTACAACCAGTGTCAGAGCTTGGTCCGCATTGCCGGCAGTAAGTCGGGCTTGTTTCCGGTGAGAGTTGGACTCCGCCAAGGCTGCCCTTTGTCACCGATTCTGTTCATAACTTTTATGGACAGAATTTCTAGGTGCAGCCAAGGTGGTGAGGGGATCCGTTTTGGTGACCTAAGGATCAGGTCTCTGCTTTTTGCAGATGATGTGGTCCTGTTGGCTTCATCAGAACGTGATCTCCGGCTTTCGCTGGAGCAGTTCGCAGCCGGGTGTGAAGCAGCTGGGATGAAAATCAGCTCCTCTAAATCCGAGACCATGGTCTTGAGTCGGAAAAGGGTAGAATGCCTTCTCCAGGTCAGGGACGAGGTCCTGCCCCAAGTGGAGGAGTTCAAGTATCTCGGGGTCTTGTTCACGAGTGAGGGAAGGGTGGAGCGTGAGATCGACAGGCGGATTGGTGCTGCGTCTGCAGTGATGCGGGCGTTGTGCCGGTCTGTTGTGGTGAAGAGGGAGCTGAGCCGAAAGGCGAAGCTCTCAATTTACCGGTCGATCTACGTTCCTACCCTCACCTATGGTCACGAGCTTTGGGTAGTGACCGAAAGAACGAGATCGCGGATACAAGCGGCCGAAATGAGTTTTCTTCGCAGGGTGGCTGGGCTCTCCCTTAGAGATAGGGTGAGAAGCTCGGTCATCCGGGAGGGGCTCAGAGTAGACCCGCTGCTCCTCCACATCGAGAGGAGCCAGTTGAGGTGGCTCGGGCATCTGATTAGGATGCCTCCTGGACGCCTCCCTGGTGAGGTTTTCCGGGCACGTCCAACTGGGAGGAGACCCAAAGGAAGACCCAGGACACGCTGGAGAGATTATGTCTCTCGGCTGGCCTGGGAACGCCTTGGGATTCCCCCGGAGGAGCTGGCCCAAGTGGCTGGGGAAAGGGAGGTCTGGGCTTCCCTCCTTAGGCTGCTGCCCCCGCGACCCGACTCCGGATAAGCGGAAGACAATGGATGGATGGATGGATATTTATTAAAGGAATATTTAAAATTGAAACTGTGATATAAATGTTAGTTTTACATTATCTATTCATCTTTGCAACGACCTGCCCAACAGTTGAAACTATACCCAGTAAAGTTAAATAAACCCATAGTAAACATAAGTTTGAGAGTACTTCGACTTAAACTGATGCAACACAGCAGCCCTAGGAGATGTGACCGTAACGAAAATGCCGGAGCAGAATTTGAACAAGGAGAATGAAACGGATTATGCAAGGTGGAACGAGCGTAAGATTCAATGCCATTTTCTAATCTTTGAAGCTTCTTTAAACTTTTGAAGGCTGAAAGCAAATTCTTTTTTTTTATATTGCCACTACATATCTTCTTAAACACTCTCCAACGTTTGAATGTCAAAAATACCACATTTATCATAATTAAAACATTTTTCTAGTATCAAAGAGGCATCTGCCAGCTTTATTGCGGTGAACCTTCTCATGAATATGGAAATCAACAATGAACCTGAAAGAATTCTCTGAAAGCTGCAGGCCAAAACCACCCAATGATTAAACACAAAGATATAAGAAAGTATATCAGTGGGGATTCAAATAAGTTACCAGTAAGGCCACATACGATAATCCACAATTAAAAACACAAAGACATCAGATGTTATCTGCTCTGGTCAATCCCTAATGGTAGGGAATTAGATGAAGTCAAGTGTGTCAACAACACTAATGGTCCAGATTATCTCCGGCCTGATGTAGCTCGGAGAAAAAGCTTAAGTCAGCTAACTCACTGCTTCCTGTCAGTGTCACCTTGTTTTACAGCTCCAGAACGCCAGCTGGATTTTGAGGATCTAGACTCGCTCAAAAAGAAATGAAAGTGATTTAATGGTCATCGGTGCCGTGGATGCCGTAGCAGCACATTATGGGTTTATGATGGTTATTCCAACAGTAAAGTGGAAACATAATGTGTCATGATTTTATTTGTATAATAGAAATTTTGTGGCAGAATTCAGATTTTAATATCTATAGCCTCTTTTGACAGTTTGATCTTTATATATATATATATATATAAATATATATATATATTTATATATATATATATATATATATATCCACACAACGAATGCCCTGAATCACTGGTCAGGGAAAATAGCTTGATGTTTAACAGAGATTCGTTTGATATTGCGGTATCGATTCTGCTTCAAACTTGAGACAAATTTCTTTTGCCTTCAGGGTAACAAGAGAATATAAAAGTAAAAGAACTCACAGATCCAAGTTTTCAAGGCCTTTGGGAAGAAATTAAGTTCAGTCGGACTTTAAAAGGGCTGTTAGATGGAATGTTAGATGTGATTTTGCCATCAACCTTTCACTTGTTCCACCATCTGCTATTACAGTAAATTCTAATAGCTGCAGCACTCTTGCTCTCCCTCTGCTCTGCGCCATAAAGCAGTTTCTTTATGAGATCCAGCATATTATCCATGAAATCCAAGCCTAGAGTGCAAAAAAAATGTACTGTAGCACATCTGTCCAAGCTGACAACTTTCTAAGTGCACAACCATCGCATATTATGGTTTATATGTCAGTAAAGTAAATTTGTACTTGTACTTAATCTACCACTGGAGGGGAATATCAGGGCAAAATGTCAAAAATAAATAAATAAATCCTTGAGATTTGAAATAACATACAAACCCTTAAAATAAAAACGTTTCCGACCTACGCCCAGAAACCAAGCAGTTAGATAATTGAAATTTCTTCAAAACTTTAAATTGTTCTTCGGATGTTTATGAGATGAGTTGGTTTGCTGTTTTAACTTCTGGTGTTTGTCTTGAAAAATCACAAAATGCGGTCCTGCTAAGTAATGCATTACATAATATGGTTAAGCATTTGTTAATACTTTATTTTTTTGTTTATTAATGCTTAATAATGCACTAAGAAACGTTAATTAAGGGACCTGTATTGTAAAGTGTTACCAGACTTTCTGTGAGACCATTTAATGTGAGTGTGTGTGTGTGTGTTGTTTATCTACTTACCAAATAATCTCTTTTATATGTGTCTGCAAAAGCTGTTTAATATTTAAATCTTGAATACATTTCATTCTTGACAGTTGAAATGGTCCCTTTGACTAGAAAGAATTAGCCTTATGTTTTAAAGAGGTTTTTCTAACTAATATTCGTTGAATTTGCTTGCCATACTTTGTGTGACTTAAGGCCGCGAGGGAGAGACACACACACATAGACGGAGATGTTTTTGCCTTTGGACTTCTCCGTCACCTGAGGAGGGTTGCAAAGCAATTCCCCGCCAGGACAACAGAGAGCGTAGTGCTTTTCTGGGGTATCCTGTCACGTATCCGGTTCAATATATCGTATTTACTATTGTGTTAATTTTGTGTTTTACGTATTTCGAAGACTTTTTAACGCGGACAAATTTGTCCCCCATTCTTCTTCACCTCTTCTTGCACTCGCCACCTCTAAACCCACGTTTCCCGTCATTTCCATTCCACGAATAAACGCTTGCTGCATAACTCCTCCAGTCACGGGTGAATAAACGTTCATATTTTCGGAGTTTTAAAGAAAGCGGTGTCCTGACCAATCACAAGCGTGCGCTCTCCATCTCGTTTGACAGATGTTTAGAAAAGTGGGCTCGACTCGTCCGTCCTTGCGAGCCTGTTGGAGAGCCCTCGCAAGGACAAATAGTGGCGTTGCATGTCTCCGTACCGACGCAGACGGAAAAGCATAAATTAGGCTTTAGAGATCTTCACCAAAGGGGTGCTTTTTTCTGCACACCTGTCATCCACAGCAACAGGTAGTTTATCTGATATTTAGCATTAGCAATGTTAACACAAGTGCTTTTCCAAGCAGCATCTCCTCATTATGGTTTGTGTTCCCAGTGGCTGACAGAGGGAAAAAAGCCTTTGACCTTTAGGAATTTAGCCAGAAACCTTTCATTTCCCACTTGTTNACAAGGCTTTGATTTAACAAATATATCATGTTGGATATTCTGTGATAAAATCACTTATTTTTTAACTTTGATACAAACAACTAAAAATCACTTGAGTCCTCAAACACTAATTAAAATTTGGATTCATCAGGAGGAATTACTTCCTGTGCTGTCGTAGAGTAACCATCTAGTAAGCTCTTCAGTTTATTTTTGTTTTCCTTTATCTCTTTGAAAACTATGTGCTAAATTAACTTTCATGGTTCCTTTATGCTATCAAGCAATTAAAGTGATTTTTCTCCAGTTATACTGGATTTTTTTTTCTTTCGAGCCAAAGAGTGTCAACCACGAACACGCTCTGTACGCTGCATATCTGTTCAGACTGTTGCTTCGAAACCTTCTAATTGTAGATCTGCTGTAGTGATCACTGTCTTCCTCCTCAGAGATAGTTAATGCCTAAATCTCTTTCTAACTGGAATCACATAATTGCCTGTGGTCCATTTGCTCACCAGCGTGTGTGTCCTCTCACTAACAGCAGATTTTAATGAATCACTTTACAGTGATTACAGCTCCTGGCTGTTGGGAGGTCAGGAAGGGAGTGAACAACTCGGACCGCCGAGAGACGGCTCAGTCTGTGTGGTCTGAGATGGAGTGACATGCTTAATCAAAATGTTCCAGGTTTTTTTTTTTTTTTTTTTTGCATTGATAACACTCTCTCTGCTTTGTTACTGCAACTCACTATCTCTATCTAATAACGGAGATTACTGTCAGTTTCTGTGTATCAGCTTTCTCTATCTGATGGATTTTCCTGTCTTTCATCTCTTCCTGCAGTTAATTTGTTTCCACCTTCCTATAATACGGTTACACAATATTCTCGGCACCCAAAATGTGTCCCAAGGAGGCTGAAATACAGTTAACAGAAGTCATTTAAAATTACACTTTTTCTTGCCAAAGTGCAAGGGTAAGAGAAAATGTCACAGAGGGGTGAAGTAAAGGCCAAAATACGTGATCGTCAAAAGGTCATTTTAACCTATTTTAATCCTGTACTGGCGAAAACTTTTTATACTTCGATAAATCTGGCTAAATTCATTAATCCATCAATTTTTTAGTATTTGTATAAAATGTGATCAATGTCAGCTCTTTGGAAACCTGATTTAAACAACAACAGCTGAAATATTTCTACTTTGCATTTAAATTATAGACCTCGAAAGCCCAAGTTTAGTCTCGAAACACAAAGTAGACAAATTTTTCATGAGCTGAAAGTTTTTAAAAATTAAGTAAACACATCAGGTATGGGAATAGATGATTTAGAAAAAAAGACATGCTTAATATGCCGCTGTATGGTATTAGAGCTCAGGAAAAGCAGTCTGGACAAAACTGTAAATATTATTCATTCAGCTGCGTGGTAGGAGAGAGAAAAGTGTTTGATACATTCTTTGTTTTCAGTTAACCTTTGCAAAGGAGCTACTTACTGGACTTAGCAACCTCTGACACAATTCAAGAGAGACACTTGAATGAGAGCTGTGTGTGGGTCGGTGATGCTGAGAGGTGGGCTAAACCACTGTGAAGTACAGAAACACTTTAAAAGCTCTAAATCTTTTTTTCTTTTAAATATCTGCAAGCGTGTGGTTGTTTCATTGAAATTTAACCAACCCATTTGTTGTAATTGTTATTTTGAAGAGGTAAGCTATAGTTACACCTATACTCTGTGGATAAAATGTGACTTTTTGTAGACAAAGCCCTTCTTTAATCTCTAGTACTAATTCACAATCATGATTGGTGTCCCTCAAGGCTGTGTGTTGAGTCCTTTACTGTGTACCTTGACTGTAGTCTATTCCTCAAACTTCATACTATACAGCCACTGAATTGTGGTGTTCATAATAATAATACATTTTATTTGAGGACACCTTTCTAAGACCCAAGGTCACCTTACAGAGATAAAAACAGAAATAAGAACATTTAAAACAAAAGCAAAGGCAGTGCATAAGAGCTCAAATCAGTTAAAATCCCTATCTATTGCATATGCCTGCTTGAAGAGAAGTGTTTTGAGCTGTGTCAGGAAAGGAGTCAGTGTTCCTAATGAGTGGAGGAAGTGAGTTCCAGAGCCGAGGAGCAGAGCGACTGAAAGCTCTGCTCCCCGCCGTGGTAAGACGAGCCTGAGGGAGAGTCAGATGAAGAGCTGATGATGAGCGTAGAGAACGGGAAGGAGTGGCGATGTTGAGCAGGTCACACCTATAAGGAGGGGCAAGGCTATGAATACACTTGAACGTGAGAAGTGAACTTTACAAGTGATCCTGGTTTCTACTGGCAACCAATGTAGCTGTTTCAGAATTGGAGTAATATGTTCTCTTGAGGAGGTACCAGTTAACAGTCAGTCAGTTCGGTCAACAATCTCCCACAAAAACTATGACTTCCAAAGGATGCACTACGACCACCTTCCTCTACACTAACAAGGACCATGAGGACAAAGCAGCTTTTATGAAACTCCCAAGTGAAAATCTTTGAGTCATCCACCTGAACCTTAGAAGCGACTGAATTTCTAGAGAATCCTCGGTAAGAACAAAACAGAAGCTGGTTGTGCACTTTTGTTTACAATGGAGAACATACTACATGCCACAGTGTGGTTCACTGAAACAACGGCAGGAGAAAGGCCGTACAGAGGGTCATGAACACAGCCCAGAGGATTACAGGCTACTCTCAGCCTCCTCAGTAAGAGATCTCTTGATTTCACTGCCTCAGTAGAACCAGTTCCATCCTCAAAGGCTTCATCCACCCTGCTCGTCATCCGTTTGACCTGATGCCCTCCGGCCGCTGTTACAGGATGATAAAAGCCCACACCACCAGGTCGAACACCTGCTTCTTTCCTTAGGTAATGAGAACACTCAATAACCAATAATCCATACATTATGTTAAAACTAGACACTGAAAGAACTGAAAATGACCAGATATATTTTATATGTAGTCATCATGCTTTTGTTCAGTGATCCTACTCAAAAATCTCGGCATTTAAAGTAATTAAATTTGCTTTGTTTTGGGAATTGATTCGTTATATTTTATCATTTGCTTGCGTTTAATCTTTGAAAATGCTCAAGAGTAGACTCTTAAACCTAAAAACACAAATATGCGCACAAATACCTTCACTGGCATCTGCTAGTTGATAAGCACAACTCATTGCCTGAAGCCCAGTCTGTGCAGTGACAAAAAGCATGGCTCACACTAGCGCGAAGCAGAGCCAACACCACTGATTTACCATGTCTACTTCTCTAATTCACCATGTTCTCCATGTTGGCCAGACAATCCGTGTAGACAGCCTCGAACCAGCCACAATGACAGGGAAGGCAGTGGCATTTGGGGGTCTGCCCAGTGCGTCTCTGGCTATGACACACCTGTCAATCAAATGGAAATACCACCGCATGCGAGCCAGAGAGGGTTTGGGTTGGTGCGGCGGCCAAAAGGATCCATGGATGTATTTTATTTGTCACCATTATGGCCCAGAACTCAACTCAAATAATAGATACCACTAGTTAGAACTGAAAGGTCATGGTTATTATTCACTGGAAAAGACCTGGATGTTCTTCTTGGAAAAACGGTTTCCTGTTAGTAAGATTTTCCAGAAATGTTTTTTTCTTTGTCTGATAAGTAATAATTTTTTTAATTAGCATTTAAATTTTTTTATTATCAATGTCTTTGTCTATTTTGCTCATTCACACATGGAGCTAAGCCAGCATCGGTGCCATGCATTCATGTCATTTCTTCTGAATGGAAGATGAAAACTAAAATAATTGTAGATTTAATATTTTGATGTTTTAATTTAAATACTTGGTAACACTTTACTTTAGGGAACACAAATGAACCATTAATTAGCTGCCAATTAATATACACATTAGTGGACTACTAAGTCTTAATTAGTCATTATTAAGTACTTATTAACTGCTTATTACTAATGCCCTTATTCTATTAACAACAAACCATTTACTTTCAAAGAACAAACCATTATTAATGGCTTATTATGATAAAACTCTTAATTTATGGCCTGTTAGATTTAGGGCATTAATTATTAGCAGTTAATAAGTACTTAATGACTGATTAAGACTTAGTAGTTCAATAATATGTATATTAATTGGCAACTAATTAATGGTTAATTTGTGTTCCCTAAACTAAAGTGTTACCAAATACTTTACTACCATCAGTTGCTCAAAGCGTTGTTCTTTTTTTGTCTTCTTCCTTTTAATTGTTTTATTTTTATTTTCATCAAATTGGAGGATTTGTACGCTCATATAAGTCATTAAGTCTAATTAGAATATGAACTTTATTTTTATTTGCTTGTAAGCTTTTTGGTTTTTGTTCCACATCAATAAATATTCAGATCGTTTTCTCTGAACTATGGCTTCAAAATATAAAATATATTTTTGTTTCACGAGACATAGAACATCTTGTGTTCTTAAGTTAGATTTCATGCCTGTCTTAATTCAGATCTACAAATAAATTTTTTTTTTTCATGAATTGTTACTCTCACATCGAAAAACTGTAACATGACTTCTGTTATAGCTTCATTCTAGAGTGCACTTCCTGTTATTCTCTAACTTAGACACTGAGAATATCAATTTATTTGATTTTAATCATTATCTGTATGATTTATATTTGATTTCATTGTTTTGTCCCATTTATAAAATACTAAATTATATGAATAAAGTTCCTGAATAAAGATGAGCTGGACATAAACAAGCACGTTCATTACTGTAACTATTACTTAACCAACATAATTAAAATGAAAGCTGCTTTACATATCTGCACATGCATGCTTATATATAGTCTCCCTTTTAAAACTGGTAGACCTCCTGGTCAAGGATGAAAGGCTTTGCTAAATTGACTACACTCACATTTTGAAGAGATTAGCGAGTTGGTCAAGCTACCGTTACATGATGACAAAACAAAAACTGTCCATGTGTCCTTCACAGATTGTTTGCTCCAGAGCTCATGCCTGCACCCAGCCTGCTCTGGCACTGACTGAATGTGCAGCTATCTGAGAGGCTGAATGGACTTTTACTACTTAAACCTCCTATAAAAACATAATGCACTTTACAACTGGTAATTCTATACAAACAAAACAAACTGATTGTGTCCTTGCATTTGTACACAGTGATACCTGCACCTGCTGGCTTTGTTTTTTTAGCTTTGCAAACTGAAGCGGGTAGAGGACAGTGAAACGATGCCAGGTCTGTATAGTGTTGAACACTGTGTGCATAAGCAGGTTTAGAGTCAAAAGGGTTATGGCTGCAAAAGAGGATTTATTTTTGTTTTTGCTGCTGAACTTGCCCTCAGAGAGTCTCCAAACAAAGAGCAAAATAATAAAAAGGCAGATTTTTTTGTCATGTCAACAAGTTCCATATCTGTTGTCTGATTCACTAAGTAATGGATTGAGACAAAGTGTCTCTCACACCTTTTCATTTTACTTTCCAACAGAAAATCAACTATTGCAGAAAGTGGAAGATTGCATATCATTACAGTCTATTAGTCTTATGTAAGATCTGAGTCTGAATTCACTTTTATTACAGCTAGAAACACTACCATTATTGTCTCTGCAACAAAAAGCTGGTTTTCATTCATGGTGCAAAAATCTCACATTTCTTGAAGGCTGAATGAGTTGGGAATATCTACATTTAGCAAAATCATAAGTAAGGCAGCTGTTGACCACTGTTGCTTCAGTAAAGCTGCAAATTAATGCAGATTTTTATTTATTCGTAACATTAAAAGTGCAATTTGTAAGAGTTATACTGTGAAATAATCACAAAACAGTCTAATGTCTCAGTCATGTTAGAAGGAAGGTTATACTGAAACAGATTTCATTCTCAGCTGGCTGGGGGGTTGTCAGTTTCTTTTCTTTAGAATGTATTTATTAGGGATGTAAAAAAATATCGATAAATTTCGTGATTTTTTTTTTCCTGCGATATTATATCGATATTCAAAAGCTGCGCATCGATTTTTTGGAAGAATATACATGCAACAAAAGACTTAATATTTAATTGAAATATTTTTGTGTTTGATTCTACAGACTGCCTTTTTTGTTTATTTTCAAATAACTTCTGATAATGCAGATGTTAATTACTCCATTTATATTTATGTTTTACTTAAAGAGCAATGGGTTTTATTTCCACCATTGAAATGTAAATCCCTCTATTATCGTTCAGATACCTCATGTTAAGTATCATTTTGGACTGTTTATTGAATTTTCCTACAATAAATTCAGTCTAAAAAAATCGCTAATATCGTCTGGCTGAATGTATCGCAATAAATCGTGATATATCGTATCGTTTCCTATGTATCGTGATACGTATCGCATCGCCAGAATTTTACCAATACACATCCCTAGTATTTATCTACTTATCAACTTACAGTGTATGACTCGTCTTTGCTTGTCATCTAGAATATTCTGGTGCTGTCTCAGGTACTGGCTGGACTGGACTGATCAGACAACAGCGTGAGTATGAATGTGGTGTGTTGTATGACCCAAGCGTGGAGAACTGACACTGGGTTTGGAACAGACACGCTGATTAATATAGGAAGCCGCGGCACGCAGCTCGAATGGAAACCAGCATGCGTGCGGTTCCAGAAATCAAAAGAGCGACTTACGGAGAGTCGACAGGCTGGACTGGAAACTGACTGGACAGGTGTGGAAAGCTCTGGTATGACTCTAGGAGTGATTGGGACGCTGGTTGAGCCGGAACGCCGTAGCGATGACTGAGCCATGTGCATGATGGGAACTGGAGTCTGGATGTTGGATTGAGGGGAATGGCTGGAAATGGAGTTATGAGGCTGGATTGGGACTGAGGTGGGGGAGCACTGAGGGTCGTGACATGCTGATCTGTAACTGGTAACATCCATGAAACTCACAGAACGGGAGTGAGAAAGTAATATTTTGATTAAAAATTGGACTGCAGGACCCACGTTTGACCACATGATGTCAGTCTTACAAATGGCGCCTTTAATCGAAGACTGATAAACATTGATCTTCAACAAGTTGGTAGATCAGATGAAATGAAGTCACAATACTCTTGCTTTTTGATCAAAGAAATGTTGATTAGTAACGTTTTAGACATAATAGGGGACCACTATCATTTTCACAAATTACACTTTTTGTTTCCTTTTTTTAAAGGTAACATAATTTTTTTAATTCTAGACAAAATACTTTGTGAGAGCAGAATAATATTGACAATTGATCCTTGAAATACAGTTTATGTTTGAGTCTATATGAATCATAGTATTAAAGGTCAGATGAACAGGAAGGTTAGTCAGTAATCATCTAATGTTATTATTTCAAATAAATTTATATTTTAAGAATTTCTGTTTTCTTTTCCACCATCACCCACTTTACCAAAGCAGTGGCTCATATCAATCTAAAACGACATTTTACTGAAATAAAGGATTTTCTTTTCATTTTAGAATCAAATGTTTTCCTATGAAAACACGTAAAAATAATGGTCTAAACGATGTGTAAACACAGTTTACACATTTCTGGAATTTTAGCAGTTCATTGACAATGAACATAGGTTTTTATTCTGTTCATTATATATCGTTTTCCATTTAAAAGACATAATTTGTGCATTAGAGTCTGATGTTATAAAATCACATTGCTGGCCCCTTGGTTCTGGGTTAGAATGAGGGTTTGACATTAAACCAATGACATTAAAGATAATGCCAGAATTTTACTGCGAGAAAATAACCACCATGACAGTTTAGCTGGAAAAGGTCAGAATGGAAATGACTGTTCACTCATTATCGAGCTCCAGAGGCAACTTTTTTTTTTACTGTCACTTAGTAATAAGTGAGTTACCATCATTGACTAGTGTGGGAGTACAGAGCTCCAAACGGTCTGTACTCGTGTTTTCAGAAATCTCATCTTCATCTTTATCTACGTTTTAGGGCGCTGTCGATGTTTACGTTGTTATGTGGCATGCAGTAAAGTCAGAGTGGTTTTTGTGTTCCCAGATTCTTTTTGCTTCATGACGACTCCAGGCACACAACCAGTCATAAAAAACTCTTCAGAATTAAACAGAGCAGGGAAATCTGCAACAGATGGCTCGTTCAACTATCTCAACACTGGAAAATCAGTCGATGGAGTTCAGAAGACACTAGCTGATAATGGCAAATGCTACTTTTATATGTGCTGTCTCTGAGCTGTTTATGAAAGTAGTTTCACTTTACTTTGAGTTCTTAAAACCAGTAAAATCTAAAGCAAATGTAATAAATAAGAAATGTGCACTCTTCTTGTTAATAGGACAGTATTATGGGCTTCCTAAAAGCACTGAAGTATAACTAAAGACAAACCAGTGGTTGTCCATTCTCCTTACCAAGCTCAGATAGTGCTGTTATGTTTGAGTCTGTTGTCTTACTGTGAATATGCTTTGGTAATATTTGCCATTAATAAATACTCCCAGGTAAAATGTTGCCTTATGAATAATCAGAGTAGCTCAGGAGGTAGAGCGGGTTGTCCAGTAATAATCAGAGGGTTGTAGGATTGATCTCAGCTCCTGGCAGAGAATTCTGCTGTTGTGTCCTTGGGCAAGACACTTAACCCACCTTGCCTGCTGGTGGTGGTTGGAGGGACTTGGTGGCACCTGTTCTCGGCAGTCTTGCCTCTGTCAGTGCGCCCCAGGGCAGTTGTGGCTACATTTCATCACCACCAGTGTGTGAATGAATGAATGATACACTAAAGCACTTTGGAGGTCTCTGACTCTGAAAGGCACTATCCAAGTGCGGGTCATTTATCATTTAATCAGCAAGGAGCTCAGTTGTGTTCAGGAGCAAAACTGGTTGAAAAACTAGCTGGACTTTTCTACATGGAGACACAACTTCTTGTGTTTTTCGGATTTATTCTCGGTCACGTTTTTGTAAGACACTTAAATTTTCTTTGTAGGAACACTTAAAGGTTGAATATGGAACACGGACATTATAGTGACATCTAGTGTTTGGAGGTGGTATTGCAACAACAGAACAAAGTTTCCAGCCGTCGGGGTGTTGGTTCAGTGGCTGACACGTGAAGTGAGCAGCCAGCACCATGCCCAGTGATGAATCGTACAGGGTAAGGACTAATTTCTACTAATAAGTTTATTTTACAACAGTATTTACCGTTGGAACATCTTCTGGGCTCAGAATCAGCTGCTTGACTTGTCAAGTCTGCCATTTTACACAGTCCCAGTCTCACCTTGCCGCGTAGACTTTTCACCACAATGGTGCCCTCTAGTGGCTGGTAGATTTTTTTTTTAGGTTTTAGGCCTGGAGAAACGAGAATTTATACTAATGTTAAAGAAGACATACTTTGTTACCAAAGGTTAGCATGAATGAGGGTTTTATTCTTTTTTATACTCCTGTAATAATGAAGTGTTTTCAGAGACTCGTCCTTCACCACATTGGGGCTGGCCTCCCATTCTTTCTTGACTCTCATCAGTTTGCCGTCAGAGCCAACATGTCCACTGAGGATGCCATTGCCATCTTTGTCCACACTGTCCTGAGTCACATGAAGAACCTGAGGAGCGATGTGAGAATGCTCTTTGTTGAGCGTTGTCGGGCTAGCTGTGGGGGTGTTACGGTTTGGGCTACATAAACGCCTTAGTGGGGGTTACTGTAGCATTTCACCGACATCAAAAAACGTAAATTCCGCTGCTGGACATGTGTCAAAATTAAAGGCTACACGATATGTCCGTAAGCATTTGTCAATTTTACACAATTACATTAACCCTTGGAGGTCTCTTTAACAAAAAAGCCACATTGGGGACCCTTAGCGCAAAAAAAATGTCCTTGATCAAAAGGTGTAATTAAAATTATATAATATTTCATAAGTCTGAATTTTTTTTACACAGATTCCATCCTTGGCTTCAGCACTCACTAAACAGAATAAAATGTGTGTTTTTTAGATTTAACCCCTTCAATGCCAGGTTTAATAAAAAAAATCTATATTGTAAAAAAAACACTACTGTACAAAAAATGTACTAAGGGACATCCAAGGGTTAAGTAACCCTAACCCTTACAGGATCTTATTTAGAAAAAAATTTGTTTTCAAATAATCAAAATGATCACTATTTTATTTTGAAAGATTGATTGAGACTGGATGTGAAGTAACAATTCAGGAGGGAATAAGAAGAAGGAGGTGTTTCTGTTTTTGAAGGGGTGTGTTCTCGTTTACAAACCAAAACGCGTCTTTTAGCTGCTGGCCGTATGATGTTGTCTTTGTTGGCTTCTGCTCAGCTTTCAACACAACCAGATATTTAAATTGTTAAACTGCTGGTCCTGGGCCTTACTTTCTCCATCTGCACCTGGATAAAAAACTCACTGAACACACAAAGAGCCAAAACTAGCCCCTACACCTCCCCCTCCCTCACTCTCAGCACCGGCCTCCCACAGGGCTACATGCTGAACCCTCTCTTTTCCTCTCTGTACACCCACTACTGCACACCATCACACTCATCAAACACCATCATCACATTCACGGATGGCACCACCATAATTAGACTCATCTATAAGGAAGATGAGTCTGCGTACCAAGATGAGGTCCAGAAACTTTCATCATGATGCTCTGCTAACAACCTGTCACTAAGTGTTTCAAAAAAAACCAAAATGTTTCAAGACTTCAGAAAGCAACCAAACACAGCACCCCCACCCCCTTTCATTATGTCACTGAGGTGGAACCAGTGCAGTCCTTAAATTCCTAGACATTCACGTTTCTGAGGAACTCACCTGGTCACCAAACAGCACACGACTTATAAAGAGAGCTCAGCAGAGGTCGGGCTCATAAGGAATAATATGGAGTAGCCGCTGCTGGTGGCGTTACCAGACAACCATTCAGAGAGGTATGGGTCGCTGGCTGCATTGCTGCAGATAAAAAGGTCCTGCAGAGACTCATAAAATCTGCAGCAAAGACCACTGGCTGTCTTCTGTACTCCCTGGAAGATCTTGCCACCTCAAGCCATATCAGCAGAGCTACAAACATGATCAAAGACCCCTTCTACCCGGGTCACTTCCTATTTGAACTCCTGCCATCCAGTAAGCGCTGTACGGCTTCAAAAACAAGAACCAGCACACTAAGGGACAGCGCCTTCCCAACAATCAGGACAATAAATAAACAAAAACTTGTATAGTGTTATCTTTTGACTGAATAATGGATTCTGTCTGACAGCCACCTGAGTAAAATACTCAATCATCTGTGTAATAAAGTACAAATTGGTTCAATCAGTCCTTTATAACATGAATAATGACTGCTGCTTCTACTTTAAAAGCGGTTTGCACGTCAGTGTAACTTAAAAAGATTTGTATGTAAATCTTTATACCTACCTGTTCTTTTAACCTCAGTGGAAGTCTTTTTGATGTTAAATACCAGTGGTGTGGAGTCAGAATCATATTTCTACAACCTAAATCATATTGTTTATTAGATACAATTGACCTTTCGCCGAGCCCCCCCCCCCCTAGTTACTGTTGCCAACTCTGACAATAAGTGGATCAAATACTGCAGCTCTGCAGATTTCCGCGATGGAAAGAAGTAGACAGATGCGTGTCAGCGACATTTTTTGGAGCAATTTCTCCTCAATATCATCCATTTCGAGGCAAAAGGGTTACAGTATGCAGTGGAGGGATACATTAGTGTCGGCTCCGCTGAGCAAAGCATAGCAGGGATCAAGGAGTTGGGAGTTTGGGAGAAGGTCCGGCGTCCGGGGACGCGTGGATCCGAGGAGCGGTGGCAGCGATGCGGTGTCCCTGTGAGCTGTCAGATGTCAGATGTCAGATGATCTGAGCTGCAGGCAGCTCTAACGGAGAAAAGCTCTCGGCGCTCTGCATCGCTTCAGTTGATCATCTCAGCTGAGTCTGTTAATAAAATGTAACTTTTTATGCCCGTGTTTACTTTTATTTTTAGTTCCCGGCCAGAGCTCGGCATTAATTCATCACGTGATCATGACACCACCCGCTGTTGCGCCAAGGCTTAATGTGCGTTTATAAGACACACGGGTGAGGTAATATTACGCTGATTTGCCAGCACGGTGTGTCTTATCTAAAAGGGTCTTGGATAGTCTGGGAGGCGGACCTCCGCCCAGCCGCGGGCAGGGGGAGCACTCATGCTTGCCTGTTGCTGGTTGAGCTCGATGAGGAGGTTCTGAAGGGAAACGAAGGGGACACGAATACTATCGAGGCTAATGCTTAGTAGTAAATTAGGCTTAGCTTCATCATTTTGTTTGGAGTTGTCGGATAGTAACGGTTTCTATAATGTGTGATTGGACGATAGCCGTTCTGGGGGCGGGGCTGGCGAAAGGCTAATTGTATCAATTTACTTCAAATAGTTTATTCTCTTTTTTGTAATGTCTGATGTTCGATATCAATGTTTTGT